>CAIGRB010014763.1:11187-23956 GCA_903798255.1 Fraxinus quadrangulata
CGAAGAATCATACTAAAATTTTCCTATTTTCTAGCTATTTTATAATTGAAATAACATATTACATGGAATGGAAATGACAACTCAAAATAGACTAATATTTACAATGTGTGGCCGAAGTTGGGGCAAACTGCGGCTGCGATAGGGTCACGGGGCTTGAGTGAAGCTGAGGTCCGTGACACAGGGACAGGAGAGTTGGATATTTGGGTAATTGGGTTGGGCTGGGTCTTTGAAGCTGTGATATGGGTATTTGGGTAATTAGGTTGGACTGGGTATTTGAATATGTGATATGGGTATTGGGTAATGGGCTTAAATTTACGACTAATGGGCTTACATTTACGGCATGCAATCAATGCGAGCCGTAAAATTTAATCTTATACAGCATGCCGCCAATGTATGACGTAAAAGAATTTAGGGCGTGCAATCAATGTGTGATGTAAAAGTTTACTTTTTACGGCGTGCAATCAATGTGTGCCGTAAATACTTTTAGTATCTGAATTATTACGGCGTGCATTTAAGGCATGTCGTAAATAGTCTATTTTTACGATATGATGTATATGTACGCCGTAAACGTGTGCCGTAAAAAGTAACATTTGTTATAGTGTAAACCCACGTAATCTACTAACAATGACACATTTGAAGATAAGTAGACCACTGTGAACCTCACGTAATCTACTAACAATCACACATTTGAAGATAAGTAGACCACTGTAAACCCCACGTAATCTACTAACAATGACACATTTGAAGATAAGTAGACCACTATGAACCCCCACGTATATAAAAATCGTAAGCCACGCACAAGTAGAGAGTGTGTGAGATTTGATGGTCTCAATTATTATGCTTCGGTGAATTTATAAATGGTTTATAAATGTGCCTATTTGGTCCAAATGTTTAATTTTTTTTTTCAAACTCATTTTTAACTACATGTTTTGTGAAATTCACAATTTTTATCAACTTTTCAATCACACATTTCATCAATTTTTAGTAAAATATATCTAATTTTTATCTAAATCAAACAGGGGCATGAATAGTAATAGGAATAGTATTGGTTCCACTAAATGAGTAAATATTTGGAATTAAATTATTTGTACACACAAAGTGTGCGTCTTAATTGACAATATCCCATGTGTCAAAAATCTAGTAGAAAAAGGATGGTCAAGATTAATATATTACACCTTGATTGACATTATGCCATGTGTCAAAAATTTAGTAGAAAAATGATTATCAAGATTAATATATCAAAATTTGTCAACTCAAATGAATATAAACCAATGTATCAACATTTATTTACGTAATAAAATGATCCGAATACTTGTGACAAATCAATTTATAAATTGTATTTAAACCGAGTATCCATTCAAGACTATTAACAGACTTTCACGAGAAAAATGGCTCCTGAAACTTCTCTATTCTCTTCAAAGTATTTACAAGAGGAAGAAGCACTATCACAAGAATGCAAGGACTTGATCTCCTCTCTACCTAAAGAAAAAGGTTGGATTTTCTCTCATATATACAAATATGAAGGCTTCTGGTATAGTGCTAGGCATCTTCAAGGAGTCATCGCATGTCAAAAATACTTCCATGCTCAGGAATCTGATATTTTCCTTGTTACCACCCCCAAATCAGGCACTACCTGGTTGAAGGCAATGATGTTCACCTTAGTGAACCGAAAGAGATACCCTGTTAGGGAAAATCACCCTTTACTCAACAACAATCCTCATAATCTCGTCTCGTTCTTGGAATTAGAATACATGGATAATCAACAGCCAGATTTGTCTTTCTCTTCCTCGCCCAGGCTTTTTGCCACTCATTTCCCCTATTTTCTCATGCCTAACTCAGTGCACGATTCTGCGTGTAAGATTGTTTATCTTTGTAGGAATCCTAAAGACAACTTGGTGTCCCTTTGGCATTTCGCAAAAAAATTAAAGCTCCAGGCAACAGGGATCCATTCACTTGAAGAGGCTTTTGACATGTTTTGCAGTGGATTGAGCCCTTGTGGACCCTTTTGGGATCATGTGTTAGATTATTGGAACGAAAGCAAGAAAAATAATAGGATACTTTTCTTGAAGTATGAGGATATGAAAGAGGATCCTGCTGTTCATCTGGGGCGCCTCGCCGAGTTCTTGGGATACCCATTTTCGGCAGATGAAGAAGAAACAGGAATGGTGGGGGAAATCTTGAAGCTGTGTAGTTTTGATAATTTAAGCAAATCTGGATATCAACAAGACTGACAAGAAATCATATGGAATGGAAAATAAATCCTTCTTTCGTCGAGGTGAGGTTGGAGATTGGAAGAATCATCTGTCCACTGAAATGGCGAAGAAACTTGACAAAATTACTGAACAAAAGTTCAGTGAAGTTGGATTAGTACTCTAAAGTATGGATCCATATTTGTCAGTAAAATAAATTGAAGTCAAGACAATGAATGTTGTCCTACTACTGTGCCTTCTTTGAAAACTGTCGTTCAATCTTGTTAAAGTTATCGAGTCTGTGGTCCTTCGAGTTAAAATTAGCACTTGCTTCGCGGTGTTTATGCTATAAACTTTCGATTAAACTTAATATTTATTCACACATTACGCAGGACACACAATTATTCCCTTGTTTGGCAATTATTATTTGGAGAAAATAGAGTTTTGAATAGTAATTTATAGAAGAATGAGTAGTTTAAAAAAGTAAAGAAAATTTTTGGGTTTATGCGTAAAACATTTTAGTGGATAAATGTGGTTAAAAATAAGTATGGAGAAAAAAGAGTTTGAAAATAATGGTTTGAAACATGGGCATATTCATTTATCTATCACTTATAGTTATTTCTATAGAATAAACATTTGCTAAGAATGTTCTATTTACTATAATCTTGCATAGCATGTAATTTGATGTTATTTCTAATTTCGTTGTTTCTGGCAGAGAATGAATCAAGTCAGTAAATAACAAATATTATACAAAATTCACTAAAAAGGTTAATTTTTCTACGAATAAGAACAGACGTTATAATCATTTTTTTGTACGAGGAAAAGATGAAAATTTGAAGGCAATAAAACCATTTTTGTTGTGCTAAAGTAAGCATTACTTTCCTTTTAAATTACTTATTTTGTTAAACATGATTTCAATGCTACTCATTTTTTACAAAATATACTAACTCTTTTTAGAAGTTACGAAAGCTACTTTTTAGAAGAAGAAGAAAAATGAAAACTCTTTTATACACTAACATACATGCTCCAAGACTTGTATAAATGGAAACATCTCATTTAAAGTTCAACTTATTGGAAAGAAAAGACACATCGATTATTTCAAATTGTCTTCCACAGGCTCTTATACAATTCAGATTTATTTTGTCAAATGTCTGAGCGTGCACAGTTTTCATAAATCAGCGACATTGAAAATTGAACTCAAGACCTGTGTACTATAATATGATGATATATCACATCGTTCAAAAATTTTGTTTTCACATAAAAACTGTTTATTTATTTAAGTTTTACCTTCAACATTTTTTTTTTTTTTTTTTGTAATAAAACTAATTACACGGGCTTAAATCCAGATTGAAAAACAGGTGTTTGAAAAAATCAACGTGGCATGAGTCTTTGAAGGGAGAAAATGCTTTATTCGGATCATAAATCATAATTATAACACTTGACTATTCCGACTTAGTGGATTTCGATTTGTGGCATTCAAAGAAAAATAATAATAAATAAATAAATAAACCCTAAGAAAACACTAATTGAATAAAAGTTAAAAGTTCCCTTCACTCCCAAATCTACTCCCACAAAATCTGTTTCTCCCAAATTGAAATCCACACAGTCAGTACTCTCATGTCGCCTCACCATCTTCGGCCACACTTCAATCGAAGGTGTCGCCACTGCTTCCACATCAATTCCATCAGTTGTTTCGCCATTTAACGGTTCACATTCTCTGACCGCACTTCAACCAAAGGTTTTGCCTCCGCTCCAACTGCATTTCCAGCCATGGTTTCACCGCCTCTCGCTTCACCATTTCCGACTGCTTGCTAAATCAACACTACAATTCTCTCTTCTCCCGTTAATTGTAACTTGTTTGGTTTGCACATGTACAGATGAAAATAACCCATATTTCACTGTTTTGTGAAGAGAATTGCTTCAAATGTCATTTACAAACTAATTTTTTGAGTTAACAAAAATTGTTGTAGAATTTTACCCTCTTTAGACTTGAACCTTGGGGGAAAAAATGAGAAACTGCTGGGCAGATGTTGTAGAATTTTAACTTAGATGCATTTGAATGATTTGTAATTGTTATGTAATAAATCCAATAAAATTTTGAATGGTAAACACTTTTAATATATATTATCAAAATGTGTATTTATGGCAATATCTATTATTTAATTAAATTAATATTCTAATCCGTAGATTCAAGTTTTAGTGATTTGTTAATTACAAAGAGTTGTGATTTGATATGCAAATTAATATGACTGAATCTTAAATCGTCCATGATCATATATAATAACAAGATACGGATATCGTTATTACAAAGTTATTACGGATAGATCATCATGTGTGGTATTTCTTACTTGTGAAGTAATTCGTTGGTCTCATAAGCTAAAGTGTGGTGACATTTGAATGAACATGTGGATATTTTGTTATAGACCAAAATATTGGAGACCCGCTTGGAGATTCCACATGAATAATATTTGAGTATCAGTGGTTAATCTCTAATGTTCGGTCGCAGAATATTGATTCTTTGACTCGAGGTCATCATTGTGCCTTATATGAGGATAGTTATACTTTGATGATATTGGCGTTAGCCCAAGAATATCTAACCAAGAGGGGTGTGAATTAGTTTTTGAAACTTTTTTGACAATTAGCCTCAAAACTACTCAATACACAAGAAACAAATATAAAGTGTAATAAAAGAGATAACTATGCAAATTCAATAACTTAAATCAAGTATAAATATAACACTATATAAATGGAAATATAAAGTAAAGTGCAATGAAGTAAAGATAATAAGCAAATTAAAGGGATTCGATTCAATACAATTATCTACGTCCCCGTTACCAAGCTCTCCGTCACGAGTAAGGTCAAATGCACTATAATGGTAACTTACAAACAAGGAGTATTGATCATTAAATGACTTACAACAATGAACACTTATCCTTATGTGACTTACAACAAAGAGTATATATATCCTTAACAACAATCGAGTTTTCACAGACTCTCGAAACCATCA
The DNA here is from genome assembly GCA_903798255.1 of Fraxinus quadrangulata. NCBI lineage: Eukaryota > Viridiplantae > Streptophyta > Magnoliopsida > Lamiales > Oleaceae > Fraxinus > Fraxinus quadrangulata. The sequence continues at coordinate 16,384 of CAIGRB010014763.1, forward strand.
ACATAGAAATGATAATTTTACAATTTGAAAAAACTCTCTTAACAAATGATATAATCAAGTTAAGTATTAGAGAGTTAAGATAACACTTCAATAGAGAGCAAATAGTAAAGCTAAAGTGTTAATATTGTAAAGTTTGATGAATGATGGATAATGAAATAGTTTGTATCTTTGTATCAAAGTTTTCAACTAATGATCTCTCTTAACAAATAATACAATTTAAGTTGAAGAGAGATTTACACTTCAATATAAGTATTAGCAAAGAACATTTCTATCAAAAATAAAGAATAAATGAGATTGAGAAGTTTTCTTACAAAATAGAATTTTTGATGAAATAGATAATAACTAGTTTGATCAATCAAGAAAATCTTTTGTAATAAATGAAATAGAATGTAGAATCAAGTAAGCTCAATGATTTTAAATAAATATCTCTCTTAAAATCTCTTATAAGTTGTTAGAATTAAATGCAAAAGATATGAATATTTATAGATCAAAAGATTGAGAATCGGTCACTTTCGGTTGATCAATTTCGGTCGACCGAAGTGTGAATATAACCGTTGTAAAATTCAAATCGTTAAAGTTTTAGCTGACACTTCGATCGAGCAGATCGGTCGACCGGTCTATACTTCGGTTGACCGAAGTGATGAATCCGGTAAGATGCAAATTCGGTGAGCATTGAAAAATCCAGTTAAGAAGCCTTATGCACTTACTAAGAATCGATGAGTTAATACCCTTACATTTAAATTTCGATAAACAATTTCTAAGTTTTAATTTTCAAAGTTCTTGTTCTTGTTCTCTTCGAGTTGTATCTTGATTTGCGTCTTTTACGAATCTTTAAGTTCCAATTCAATCGCATGCAAATCGCTATCGTCTTGAACCTGGTGTCTCCAATTTTATTAATAAACACTTGAAATCAATTTGTTAGAAATAAACGTAATTTATTTCTGATAATTAAAATGAGACGTCAACCACAGGTCAACAGTTGGATGTTGCTCTGCCAAGGATCGCTAATGCAGTATCGTTCAGGTATGTAAAGAATCATATGAAGGTTGTGAATGATCAATAGATGATTCGTAACTCTTAGATAGTAAGAGATTATGATCTACATTTTATCCAGTTAAGTTGATAATGAAATCATTGGCCAAGGTGAACTCATAAGTCGAAAAGGAGTTTTCGACTTATATTGACTTAACAGTGGGATAAAAGATATGATCGATAATTGAAATTGATACATATCGATATCTCATAATTGAGTGGATCTTATTGACGAAAGGATTATAATTTCAGGGTAAACGAACAAGTTTGGTTTTGTCACACTACATGACATTTCCTATTACATGTATTGCCCTCACACATTACTAGATGTTAATTTGGGATGACGAATGTGAATTAGTGATTTTGATTTATCGATTTTGATTAGATCAAAATAATAATTCACGTCATTAGACATCGTGATTGGAAATATAATGGGTCATACACAAAAAAGAACTAGAAGAATAAAATTTATCAATTAATTAATTGACAAGTGTTGGACAATTAATTAATTAATTTTCTTATTAATATGCCCGAATTAATTAATTAATTCATTGACTATATTTAATTAATTTGATTAATTAATTATTGGACCAGATTAAGTGTAAAAGATGAGTCAAGCCCGCTTGGACTTATATTAATAGGCTGCTAGGGTTTGAAAATAAAGTGAAATAATTCATTATTCTTGCTAGCACAAGAAAAGAAAATCATGGTCATCATTCTTGCTCTTGTGTGGATTATCGTTGGAGACTGGACAATTGGATAGATTAGATTGCAGATCGTAATCATTCGAGTTCAAAAAAAGCAAAGGAATTTGTGAAATTCATCAAAGATATAATTCTTATAATAGTTTTTATCTAAACACAATGCAGATCCTTAGTGAGAATTGAAAATTGTTATATTTTTCGCTATGCATAATTAAGTAAATTCCCAACATAATCATGAGCATATGTTTTTGTATGTAATTTATAAAGTTTCTAAGCAATTTATTTTTATTCTATCTGTGAGATGAAATATTGTGTGACAACTATTATTAAATTGTATTGTTTTTCTGTCTATTGGAAGGTTTTTTATTTGATTGAAAATCTCCCCAAATCTGATAAATTTACTTTAGTTTGTTTTCATATTAAGGACATGTTGATGAAGGTCCTCTATGTTGTGCTTAATTGTATGTTCATATTCCACCTCTTACCCAACAAATTCAAATAATAAAATTACTCTCCAGATTTGAAGTAATTGAGTCTATCTGTTTCTTGATTTCTTGAAATGTGATATAATTGCTTTATATGATGTCTGATTACTGTAAAAAAGAGTTTCCAGTTCCAATGGATCATCTATTGGCCAAGTGTTGATGCAAGATATAAATGAATAAACATTGGGAAATGTCTAATTTCCAATTCGTTGGCAGTTAAAGCTATGTCTTCCCTGTAAGAAAAGTTATGTTGGCAATTATAATTTATAATATAAGAAAAAAAGAATATGTTATCTGACTGATCTCACGTGACATTCTTCATCTTGTGCAAGCTAATTATTATTTTTAAGTCGACACTCGACCGTGATCCATGGTTTATTCCCCTCGTAGAATGGGTGTGAAAGGAATTATGAAATCTGTCATAGTTGTAGAGTAAGGACACTCCTTTGCCAAATGCCCACAAAAATGCCGATACCCATTATGCAAGCATGGATTCGAGAAGTATATCATGGTAGAGAAAGAGACTGTCAATAGAGGGCGATTATGTTTTTGCTGCAGTGACAATTGTGGATTTTGGGACTGGATTGTGAAAGAAGGAACAAGCAGTCAATCCTCTAGCGATAGCACTTCCTTAGTTAACCCGATGACGAACGAATGAGCTGAAGATACGTCAGACATGTTCCAATCTCGAGTTCGCCTCAATGATGAAGAAGAATTATAAATTTCGATGATCGTGACGATCTGCAAGACAAAAGGTAGAATGGAAGGGAATGCAAAAGGGAAGGGATCAACATGATTAGTAGAAATTAATCGAACGGGTTAATACATGGAAATTCTCACAGTTTCCAAATCTTGCCGTGAAGGGGATTTAGTCAACTAAATCTTTTGTTTTGCCTTGTATAATATTGTTTCGATATTTCACTCTAGCATCACTGGCCAGTGTTAATATTCATCTTTCTTGTTTGAAGCTTTTAAGTTGTTATAATGTTATGATTTCTTTAAATTGTCTTACTTGGCATTAAAATACTACGATGCTGAGTTTGGCTACCAACTTCAAAGTATAACATCGAACGCTAAACCTCAATTAAATGATACTCGCGTATTCCAATGCTAAATTAGCTTATAATATAGCCCTACGTGCCCCCAGGGCACATCTCCAAATGGTAAAAAAGAAGGTGGAAAAACTCCAACTTTATTTGAGACTGTCGCGTCAAGGGTTTGAATCCTGAAATATGGATTTGGTCATTGGATAAGTGTAAGTGTACAAACAACTTTCCACCCTGTACCCTTGGAGGCATAATCTGCAATTTACCTCCTTCACCAAGGCCCAAGGCAGGGCAGGTGGGGGCCGTTTAGGATGCGGTTCATCTTTTTTTTTTTATTATAATATAGCCCTACGTCTTAATAGTTGTCCGATTGACCAACTCGACCCCTCATCACGTCATTTTCAGCCAGCATACGTACTCTTTACTGAATAAGCTCCAAATTGTCAAAAGAATATTATATGTACATCAAATATGAAAACTTGGTTGACATTCCTTCATACGTGGAGAAAATCAGTACAGTGATGTGACGATGAGCACAAAACCAAGAGTATAGATGTTATATGAAAGAATGTAAAGGAAAGTGTAAGTGTAGCAAGGTGGTTGTCAAAATGCTAGATTAATTTGTCCGGCCAATGAGTTGATCTCAGCGGAAAAATCAATATGTGATCTCTTGATCAACTGGAAAAATGGAAATACATTGAATGAAAAGTTCAACAGCATGAGTTTTATGTCCATACTTTTAATTGGATCAATCATTTGATATCACTGGAGATTTGGGCATGGCTCTTATACAAAAACTATATATGCTTGGGATTTTGGATTTATCAGTTAATTTCTGTAAAATAATAGACCAGAAGTCCCACTTTCTTGCTCCCAATCCCAGGTTACACTCCTTTCTGAAATCTGAATCTTCAATTAAAATCTTAATCAGAGTTAATTAATCCTTCATTATTTCCATTTCACACTAATGCATTGTATTAAGTTGACACTTCGTTGCTTATTTCTTAATTTAATGCATTATTTTAGCGGGTAACCAAAAAAAAAAAAAAAGTTACGATAGAGCAAGTTTTAAGCCTGACTGGCTAGTAAAGAAGAAGGTTTTTGACCATTAACCATTTATCTAAACGTCAAATCACATTGTTCAAGGGTAGTAATTATGCCCTTATTTGGTATTCATTATTTTCAAAATACATTTTTCTTCATTTTATTTTCAACAATATATTTTTCAATAAATAATATTACAGGCAAATTCAAACATTTCTTTATTTTCTAATCATGCATTCTCCATCAAAATACTATTTCAAAATGTATTTCAAAATAAAATAAAAGAAATAATAATAATAATATTAATACGGTTCAAACATATATTCATTTAAATCTTATCTTCAATACGCTCTCTTGCCTGTAGATCATATTTATTTTTCAATTGAACGTTTTACAAGTGCAAAATCTCCTTAAATAAGTGAAGGCAAGACTTAAATTCAAAAAGTAGCCGAAGCATAAACACTATAAAAAAATACGTTAGGTACATGACATGTACAAGATGTTAATCTATTGTTCTTATTTAATTCTTTTCAATCTATATAGACAGCATTATTGTTTTACTGAACATTTCAAAAGTTGACAAATTGGTGCAGCTGGCAGATCTTTGAGTATCTGAATTTTTGAATACTTAAATGCTCTCGTGCTTGGACTGAATTCCTTTATCACATATTATATAGACAAATAATGCTACTCAAACAGGGTTTAGAAACAGGAGTGTGCGTGATCGATGATAACGTTGATAACCCCAATTGGTGGTTGGCAGCTAGCAGATCTTTGAGTATCTGAATGTTTGAATACTTAAATGTTTTCATACTTGGATTGAATTTTTCAATACTGAATTTTTGAATTCCTTGATCACATATTTTGCTTTGATCTCCATTATTTTTAAAATATATTTTTTTATCTTTTTTGTAAAAAAAATTACGTAATTTACTAATTAAGTTTGACCTTACGTACGAAATAACTCTAATTAAAGCAACTAATCATTTTTAATTAGTTTTTAAATAATTAAGCATACAATCTAATTTTTCTAAGTTGAATTACTGCAGTTGTAATATTTGAAATCCAACTGAGTAAAAATTATGGAACCAAGCTACCTCCATTATAGACAATATATGTTACAGTTTAATACCAAACTAGTTCCACTAGCTATTGTAAACCCTCCAACTCCAAGATCTGCTGCTCATTCCAGCCTGATGATCTGCTACTGTAGATACTGTTGATACTATCCAATCAACCCCGCTAGACCTCTTGATCTACCTCCTGCAGCTTCCAAGTTCTGTTGTATTTACAGACTCATAATCTACTACCAAGATATATTGTCTCAGTCTCAAGATCTTCTACACACGTCTCTTCCAAGTGGATATTCAGGAATCACCTATTCATGTTCTTCTTCCTGCGCTTGAATCCATTCCTTAAAGTTTTAAGGAAGTCGGTGTTTTGGATTAATGAATTTTGATATTTTCCCAAAATTCAGTTGCTGGATCACAAAAATGATGTAGATGAATCAATCAATGAATTGTGTTCTTGGATCTCTCAAAAGATAATATGAATAGTTATACCAATGAGGCACAATGAAGCAACCACCATATTTTCGTGCAAGGACATCTGTATTTATAGTTGGAGGTGTATGAGTAGTATGGGCCGTGTAAAACTCTCCAAAATTAGCAATTAGAGTTTTTCGGATCGACCTATCGCTCGAGCGACAGGCAAGCGACAGGCAAGCGACATACTATCGCTCGAGCGAAATCTCAGCGACAGGCGGACGACAGACATTCTATTTTTGTCGCTCGAGCAGTGTCAAGGCGATATGCTAGCGAAAATGCGGCACCGTGTTTCTCCTCTTTTTATGCTCAAACCCTAAACTTCATAATCCAATTTATACAAATTGCATCCTGGTCCTTGACTTTTATAACACATTACAAAATAATCTTCTTGTCCACAGAATCGCCAACACTATAAACTTAACAAACTCTCCATTTGGTATTCTATGACAAAACTATACAATAAGTCAAAGAAAACTAAAATAAAATCTAAACTACCCAAACTATGTTTCTTGCATTCCTTATCAAACATGTTTCCTGAAATTAAAAACTCAATACCTAGTGTAAAAGCACGTGATAGAGGAAATCAAAAACTTATGAACACAAATAAGCATGCTAGTTTGAGACAAAATACCGACCAAAATATTAATAGCACAAAAAATCAAACTAAAACAGTTTGCATATGATATTCAATGCACATTCTCTCACTTACTACAAACTCTCAATATTTTTATACAGTGAGCAAGTGTATTTATGCCTCTCCCTAACGACCCCTAGACATAAAATATCCCCATTTGTAAATACTCTCACCCTTTTTTTGGTCACGAATGATGAAGGGATAGATAAAACTTTTAACATTAACATATAGTCACTCAAAAATGCAGTCATTAGCATGCATAATAAAATCAAGGTACAATAAATCTTCCCACAAATTCAATTTAAGTTATTATGGAGTAAATTGTATAAGTGTCACATGTGTGTAAATGTCACTAATTCTTTGTAAACATGACTCCAAACCTTAATTTTATGAGAAAAGACATGCTAAACAACATTGTCAATAAGTGTATTCCTCTACTTATGAAAGTCAAACCATTTAAACCACACTAAGACCTTTAAATAAATGCTTATTTTGAATTGATATTTTTTCTTTTCTCCCCCTGACTTTTTACATATTTATTTTCCATATTTTTCAATATTTTAAGCTCATAATTATTTTTCACATTTTAAGTGTAGGCCTTCTCCATGAAGTGACTAAAATGACATCTATAACAAAATTTAGGCCGGTTAACCCAAGTCAGTTGACCATAAGTACCAGGTTATGAGAAATCTCGCATGCTTAGTTGTTCGAGTCAAATAGGCTCCGAAAAAGAATATAAGACATTGAGCTTTTTATTACCGGGGATAAACTTGAGTTTAGGTCAAAAAAATAAGGTCAATTCATGTTTAAAGTCACCTTACTAACATGTGGCTGTCATTCCAAATCTCACACACGCGGTAGAGTCCCACTAACAATATCATAGTGTGTGCAGTACAGATGGTACATGAATGCATATATATTAAATACTCTATAAATAACCTAAACCAACAATGAAAATTATGTTATAGGTCATCGATTAAACTTATGTATGATCACAACAAACAAATTCAAGTATATTGTATATTATGTTATAAATATAATTTTCCGTAATTTTTATTTTTTAAATTTCCTTTTTATTTTT
>CAIGRB010014766.1:0-22776 GCA_903798255.1 Fraxinus quadrangulata
TTAAAATGCCAGAATTTCGATAAAGAAACTCGAAGCCAATAATACAAAGAGAGGTCTTAGAGGTTCAATTTGACCATCTTTTCTTTTTATGTCTTTCTCTACTATGTTTGCCTTTTTTGTTGTCACATTTATTTTATCCCTTATTAAATTCTAAAGTTGACATTAAGAATTAATTATTTTCCATCAAATGATATGAATGGAAAGCATTCTACTATGTGCTTGTTGTGCAAAACGTGGCCAATGTTTGTATTGCAGCAGAAGAAATTATGGACAACATACAAGATGAGTATGTTGATGTTTTAGTAGAAAGTTACGAAAACCTTGAAGAAAATGGAAGGAGAAACGTATGATGATGTACATTTGGGAGAATCTGATAATGAGAACGTTACGGAAATCATGAACATAGTGGAAGGAAAAAGGTCAGGGGATGAAGGTGTGATTGTGCTTGAGGTGGGTATGTTGCTCGAAAATGAGAATGAGATGTTTCAGTTGTACAAAAATTATGCTTGTGCAATAATTTTTCTAGTGGAAAAAAAAAAAGGAATTCGAAAAAGGATGTAGATGGAGTTTTGCGGTATGTGACTTTGACATATAGTTGTGAAGGCCAAAGAAGCGATGACACTAGCAGTTCTTTGAAGCCGCAACGTGGGTTGTAATGCCAGGATCTCTACATCTTCAGATATCCGTGGAATCTGAAGAATTAACACGATCTACCTTGACCACAATCGTGAAACAAGTCCGTCAAAGTCGAGGTTATATCAATGCAACAGGGAATTAAGTGCACACGTCAAACAAAAGCTTCAATTGAATGATATGGCAGGAATCCGTTGCATAAAAGTTATAGCTCTGCAGTTGTAGAAGCAAGTGATTATGAGAACATGATTTGCATTAAAAGGATTGTCAAAACTATATAGAACAGGTAAAACGATTAAAACTTGGCGAAGGAGATGTCGTAGCAATACAATCCTATTTTTCAAAAATGTAAGCGCAATGCTCGGGCTTTTACTTTAGTATGAATTTGGATGACGAGTCACGGCTAAAAAATTTATTTTGGGTAAATAATCGGTGTAGGCAACCGTATAAGGAGTTCAGGGATGTTGTCACATTTGATACCACTTATCTCACCAATAAGCACGATATGCCTGTCGTCCCTTTTGTTGGCGTGAATCATCACGGACAGTCAACACTGCTTGGTTGTGGTTTATTATTGAACAAAGACACAAATACTTTTTTTTGGTTGTTCAGGACATGGCTTCAGTACATGCATGGTCAAGCTTTGTAAGGAATAATTATAGATCAAGATAGGACCATGCAAAATACAATTGAGATAGTTTTTTCAAATACAAAGCAGATGGCGTTTGTGACATATTATGAAGAAGTTGCCAAAAAAGTTCGGCTACCACGTAGATAAGAGTTCAATATTTGGGGCCATACACGAATTGGTATATGATTCGCAGTTTGTTCAAGAATTTAAAAATAGTTGTAGAGCGATGATTGATAAGTTTGGCTTACAGGATAATGATTGGTTGTCAGGATTGTATGAGAACAGATGTCGTTGGGTTCCATGCTTTTTGAGAACTATTTTTTAGGTTGGGACGTTAACAACACAAGAACTGAGAGTATAAATGCATTATTCGATAGGTATGTACATTCAAAGACATCTTTGAAGAAATTTAACGAACAGTAGAAACGCACTGAGGAATAAGGTTGAGAAGGAGTTCTAGGTTAATTTCAAGTCATTCTCTCAAATGGTACCTTGTGCTACACAATTTGAAATGGTGAAGCAGTTTCAGTTAGTTTACACCATTTCGAAATTCAGGAACGCTCAGGCGGAGTTCACGGGGAAAGTTTATTGTGACATCATATCTACTTTTGAGGGATGTTTGGGGATGAGGTACGAGATGTTGTTACTTATGAGGGCTATCGAAGGAAAAAAAACATTTTGGATCTCATTTCAGCAAGAGAAATGTGATATAATTTCCAATTACCAGTTGTTCGAGTTTCGGGGATAATATGTAGGCATGCAATCGCAGTACTGATCCGTAATGATGTGACATGGCTGCCACAGAGTTATATACTGCGGAGAAGAAGGAGAGACGTTAGTAGAGCACACACGAGGGTTGCGGTGAACTACGATGGATCAGTTACTACTCCAGGATAGTTGAGATACGACGAGATGTGTCAAGCTTTTGCACAGGTTGCTGACCTTGCTGCAGATGATGAGCGTTGGTCACGTTCAATAATAGACTGGATAAAAAATCGATGTCGTGTACTTATTAGCACAAAGTCGAGTAGTGAAAGTAATCAAGTTTCTCAGGATACTTCTCAAGTACCCAGTCATTTTACCGATTCACAAGATACATTGAGCGGGAGCATTCTAGATCCAAAATCTACTCGTAGAAATGGCGTGCCGAGATACTTATGAAGAAAAGCCCGTTGGAATCGACTTCAAAGAAATCAAATGTATGTTTAAATGTTTGCCTATAATATGTAACGAATTTGATGTAAATTTAGTCTAATTATTTTGTATACATGTACAGACCAGTTCGACATCAACAACAGGGAAAAGACCTAAATTGAGGCAGAGTACTATGCCAGAGGGCACAATCAATGTTGAGCCAGCTCAAGAACAACATTATTCCATGTCGTCACCATTTTTCCTTTCACAACCTGTCATCCCTACACTATTTTTGTCTTTCACAACACATACTGTCTTCGAATCGTATTGTATTATAATATAGCTCTTCTCAAGTCAATGAAAATGCATATTTAGTGAAAGAAGAAAGTGGCATGGGAATCAGAACTAACGCTTATGTCTTGTTCAAGTCCGTTGGGTTTAGATCAAATAGAAGCATGAGGAAAAATAAGCCTAGGTGTGTTGCTGAAGTTGGTGTTGAGTGCAAATGAAGTTTTTGTTTCACATAATTTAGTTGTCACCTTCTTACATGGGGGTTTCTGTATTTCCTTTATCTTTACTATGTCTTTTTCTTGCCCTTTCAGAAGTTCTCAAAATTGATGCATTCGGCGATGAACCATTCGGCTGCAGTCGGATTTTTCAAATTTTGGGAGAATGATTAAAATGAGTTTGACGCAAATTGAAACCCGTTTTTTGCCTTTTTGTTTTTTTTTCTTTTTCTTTAATAAATGCCACATCAGCCTGAATTTCCCTCGTTACTTACTTCCTGGCAGTGTAGCGATTGAAAATCTCGAGCAATAGAATGATAGGCTTAAGTATAATGAAAGAAAAAGAAATTAATTCACTTGTTATAATTTTTTTACCTAGATATGGTTAGGAAAGTGCCAGCCAGGTTTGGTCCAAAATCAAGAAATAGAAAGTGTCTCCGTCTTTTAACCCAAAGTATAACAAAAGAAACAATAAATTGAGGTTTAATCAAATGTCTAGTATAGTTTGTCACCAAAAAAAAAGGGGGGTGGGGCGGGAATTAGTGTGGCAACCTTGGATTTATGGACCAAATTGCTTTAAATGTAACGCCGCATGATACAATATTCACGTGATCGATGTTTACATGTTTCGATCATTGATTGGCCAAAAGGTCAAATCCATGCACATAATCTTCTTTTTTATATGACACACAAAAACCAATGTGAATGAAATTAACAAACTAATCTTTACAAAGAAAAATGAAATTAAAAAAAAAAAAAATGAAACGAGATCGCCCCTTTACGATATTCGGATGCTATAACAATAACGCTTTGAAATTATACTTATAGTAAAAATTTCGATTACTTTACTTATTTTCTATGATATTAACCTTAATTTAATAATAGCTACCCAATATATAAGAGTTGGAGTAACTTTTTAGGCCAAACGTGGTACATGATGGTGGTGGTGGTAGCGGTGACGGAGGGGAGGGGACCGAGGGGCTGAATCCGGTGCTTGGCAATGATATGGAGGGGATGATAGATTAGTTTTCTTGAATTCTTCTTTTTTTTCTTTTTTCTAGTCTCTTTTTTAATTATATTAGAAATGAAGTTGAGTATTTATTCATTTAACCTTCAAAGAGATTGAAATATGAGACCACGTACAATACTTGTCTAGTTTTTTATCCACCAAGCAAAACAGGCTCCACACGCCCTGAAACGCCATCTTTCGTACCTGTCTTATGAAAATGGTCGACTCTTCATTTTCTTGAAGGGGCTACAACTGTTAAGTGATAAATTACACATCGATTAAATATCGAAATATAAACTAACATATAAAAGTTTGTACCACTCATCTTAATAAAGTTGGCGTATTGAGATGAAACTCCAAGTCTTAATATAGTATCGAACATATTAAACTCAAACGAGTAATTCGATCCGATTAAAATTCAAAAAAATAAGTAAACAAATTTCAAGATTGGTTTGTTTGAACGAACTACCATCTTGCGAGGATATATTAAGGGATAAATTTTATATCGATTAATACCGAAAGATAGACCAACATATAAAAGTTTGTGATACTCCTCTTAATAAAGTAAACCTTTTAAGATAGAACTCAAAGTCTTAATAACCAAAATCGAACAATCAATCAACAAAAAAAAAAAAAAAAGGAAAAACAAAATGCCCATCTAAGTTGCGTCATAGCCGCTTCTACCAATATATAACCATACACTAGCCGAAATAAATGCAATGACCAACTCATTTTGACACCTCTCAGTTGGACCATATTGATTGTGTAAGAGAGAAGACGAAATATCCATGAAAAATGTGTTGTTCAATTAATGCAAATTGGAAAAACCTCAGGCGTGGCAAGTTATGCATTCGGGGAACTATATGTTTTCTTTGTGCTGCGTCTTTACTCAACCTCTTATGTAAGTTGCAAAATTTTGGCCTATATGTTTGGTCTTACTTTACACTCCACTAGTCATATGTCTCATCCTCAACTTTATTCATGTCTGTATGTAAATCTATATCTATTTTGTATTATGCAAAAAAGCTGTGAATCAATGGAAGTAACCACACCTCCCATGTCCCAAATGCTGAATTTCTTGACAAAATTAATAATAATAAAAAAAGACTATATTATCAAACATGCCCTAAATAATATAAAACACGTTTCCTTTTTGCCACGGTATTGTCTCATTTAGTAGTTCAAGTCTACTTTTAATCTATTCCAATCATGCTAAGGGTCGAAGTCCTCATCAAGTTGGCATTAGTGTTGATCTTGATGTGCCTTCTCCTAGGAATATGATTGTTCTATAGGGTGTCACGATAAATAAAAGGTTTAAATCATGCTGTAAAATTTGGTTGTTTAAGTTATGATGTGTTATCTACTTTCTTTAGATATCATGAGGGCACTAATGAGTATTGAATTGTATGAACAAAGGGACCATTTGCCTAATATATGAAAGTAACTTGTCAAGGAAGATAATTTGTGGAAAGGATAAAGAAAAATTATAATAAACTTATTAACCCGTTTAGAGATTTAGGACCTAATTATGAGTACTTAATGAAGTATGCTATTATTTTGTCCACGTGTCGATAAAACCTAGAATAATTTCTTTTGTTGGAGTTCCAAAAAAAAATTATAATTCTTAAAACCTATCTCATTGTGACTTTCTGTTTTTTACACCAAAATATATAATAGATGATCATAAAAAAACATAAATTATTAATCAAAACTTTAAATGGCCCCCAAAATTGTCCAGCACTGTCTGGGAATTGGTCAGCTTGTGGTCTGGGATATTTTGCACATGTAGTTGCAGAGCCTAATGTTTTCAACAAAGAGATGCACAAAAAATATTATGGGGTTAGACTATATTACATTGTAAGAGTTAAGATTGAACATGTCATAGTTAAATTAATATAACGTTGTAAATAATATATATATATAATTGTACGGAACTCGGGAACCAAATGAAATCGAAACGAACCGAATGGCCGAACTCGAATAGTTCCATAATTAAATTTGGATACGACAGTCCACTTACTAAATACCCGAAAATTCGAGTTTACTTAGTTATTGGTTTTTCCCAAATCGAACTGAACCTTATCCAGCCCTAGTTATTGGTTTTACCTATTATAATAAGAATTTACCTTATATTACTCTTGATTGTACTATATTCTCCTAGTATGTTAGGGATTATTTGATTATAAACATGCCATGTACAACATATTTTGATATTCACCCATTGACCAACTTATTAGTTTAGTGCAGAGAGATTATCTTCCACTATTAATTATTAGTGAATTTTCCTCTCTACTCATAGTTTTTCCCGTTTTGAGTTTTCATGTAAATTCTGTATTTTTGTGGGGTTAATACCTTAAATAGTCATCAAACTTTGTCAAAAGTTCCCAAGAGATAATCGAACTTCAAAACTTCCATAAATAATCACTAAACTTTACAAAAAGTTTCTAGAGGGTCACTGAACTTCAAAACTTTCCTAAATAGTCACCGAACTTTGGCAAAACTTTTCTCAATAGTCACTCAACTTTGTAAAAAGTTTTTTGATGGTCACTAAACAATTGATGTATGGGATCCCAATTTGTAAAGTTCGATGACCTTTTGAAAAATTTTGGCAAAGTTCAGTGACCATTTAGGAAAGTTTTGAAATTCAATAACCTCTTGAAAATTTTTTGCAAAGTTCGGTGACTATTTAAGGTATTAACTCTATTTTTGTGATGGTTATTTTCATGTTACCTATTATCTCTTTTTAATATTCATAATAATTCACTCAATTTCTAATTAGTAATCTAGGTGACGTGACACACTACAATATATGGTGTAATCAATTTTGTAATTAATCATTGTCTTCCACCATCTATTATAGTGTGTCATGTCACTCGAGTGTGTGTATGTTGTTGTTGTTATTATTATTATTATTATTATTATTATTATTATTATTATAAAAAAGCTAATCTATTCTCTAGGTTTAGAAACATATTTTCATCAAAATTTGCAAAAACAAAAATAAAATTTCCATTATTTTATTGGTTCAACTCAATCTCTAAGTGGTTGTTTTACCGAATGTAAAATTACTAGTATGTTTTATGTATAACATATATTTCTTAAGCTAAAAATATTTTTGGTTAAGGTTAAAAGTAAGCTTAAATTGTTAGTTTCAAATGGAGACTTCACTCTCAAAAAGTAACTTATAATCCATTTTTGTACATAGGTGGAAGAGTACGGTACAACATCCAAGAAAAAGAACAAAATGCACATATTTTAGTGTTGGCACTTGGCTTGTAGCACACATACATACACGAGAGAGAGAGAGAGAGAGAGAGAGAGANNAAATTAATTCAAGCCCACCGACTTCACGATGTTCCGTTAAAAGGAATTTGTTGTCTTCATATGTGCTTAAGGTATTCAACAATCGCTAACCATGATAGAACGAATTTTTTTCTCATACGAAAGCAGTACAATAATATGCAGGAGTTCCAATGAACTCAATGAAGTGTTTTTACCTCGAAAACAACATCAGAACGAGAGAGAGAGAGAGAGAGAGAGAGAGAGAGAGAGAGAGATAATGAGATAATGATGAGAAGCATCCAAGGATAGTATTAATTGGAAGTATTTTTGGAGGATAGAAGCCAGTGGGCAAAGTTTTGTAGTGTAGTGGCGTCTGCCCTATAATGCTTTTGAGTGAATTCCAACAGATCTGACCATTTGAAATCTGGGTACTTCCTAGCCTGTTCATCGCGCAATAGATCTTGAGGGGGCCTCAAAATTTTGTCCTCTTTTGGGCTCACAAAATACACTAAAGATCTTCTCACCTTCTCCTTGTTCACCACTGCCCTGTGCAGGCAACTCTTGTATCTTCCATTGCACAATGCCTGCATATTTCGTTCATGAAAATTACGTACGTGTCAAGCATATAATGCATGAAAGAAAGATGGGGGTTGATAGTACAATCGAAGCTTTGGTGGACCATGGTCACGATTTCATGTAATATCACACGTCTTTTCAAAATATTTTTAACAATAGTTAGCATAAATGTGATGGACTACTTGATGTCCCATCTTAGGTTTTTCTGATATTACAGATACTTGAAAACAGACTGAATCATCTTGGCAATGAAAGCATGCTCAAATACAGTCCAAAAATAGGTAAACTGAATAATTATTTGTAAGGTGAAACGGCAAATAATGGTCAAAATTATACAGACGAAAAATACGTACCAGACATGTCAACAGGTTGCAAAGATTACATGTACGTACCATGAATGTATCACCAATGTTAACGACAAAGGCATCAGGGCGAGGTCGAATTGCTAGCCACTTGTTATTTGCAAAGATTTCAAGTCCTCCAACTTGATCTTGATGAAGTATTGTTAAGGAATTTGGATCACAATGGGGACCAGTTCCAAGGGTGAGTCCAGCTTCTTTGCAAGGTGGATAGCTATTGCACCTCATTAATGAATTACCAGCTTCAAATAATTTCCTAAAGTGTGATTCATCAACTCCCAAGCTAATTGCCAATAGTTCCAATATTACTAGTGATAAATTTCTCATTGCTTCACAATATTTCTGATAAACCAACCTGAAAATTATAATAAAAATTCTAGTTAATTAATTTGCTTTAATATTGCAATTTTGTGAGATTACTGGCATATATCATGTCCGTGTAAAGGACGAATGTCCGCGTGATGAATTAACTAAAATCTTTTTCATTATACTATAGAGTCCATAGAAAGAAACATGAACTCACCCTGCCTCTTCAAAATCTTCCCCCAGAACTGACTTGAAATAATTAATCACATCTAGTTCCAGGGAATTGTCATGGCTATATCCAAATGAAAATGTCTCCTTCCATGGCAGTTTTGATGAATATCTGTCAGCATGGGCACCTGAATAACCCCATAAACTACCTGGATTCTTCTTTACAGTAAATTTTCTGCTCATCGGAAGATCAAAAAAGGCATTCATATGCTGATGAGCAGCACGAATTACAGTTGAATCTACACCATGGTTGATAACCTGGAAGAAACCGTGGGTCGAACAGGCAGCCCGAATCTGCAAAGCTGCCAAAGAAATGGCTTCTTCTTCGCCATTGAAGAAGCCACTTAAGTCTACTGGAGGATCTGCGAGTTCATCTTGTGTAATACAAGTTAAATCTTCATGGGGCCATAGGAATTGATTGGGCAAGTTCGCTTGTTCTTGCAGTAGAGATGTGTCGAAAACAAAAACCGGCGAACCCTTTTCTATATCATTTTTTATGCTTAATTGAGGACGAAGAACTAAAGTTGAGGCATTTGAATCCATTGGGTTGGCTAAAGAGTGGAATAATCACAAGACAATATCTATATAAAGTGCTAGAGAGCTGAAATATATAATGAGAGCTAAACAACAAGGAGCACCTGATATATATATATTCATATACATGAACGAAAAGTTTGGGATCGTGAACTTTCACTCTGATCCCTGGTGATCTTTTAATATTGTTAATAATGTTGAGATAATTAATTATATTTTGTTCGCTTAATGGACGTGACATTAACGCTACATTTTCCATCACCCCTTAGAGAATAATTGCAGGGTTGTGATGAAGACTGAATATATATAATTTATTGAGATTTTCAAAAGTTATTCTTTATAGATTAGTTATAAAATTAAGATAAATAAAATTTATAGGATCAAAATGATTATCATCGATTCGAAGTCTTGATGCACCACATATGTAAAGAAAAACATAAAGGAAATCGATGGAGATGAGTGGAAGGAGAAACTAGGTAAACCTAATACGTCCATTGGCATAGTCTCTTTAATTTTTGTCTCTATCAATTGAAATTTTTAAATGGGGTGGTTTATTTTTTGTGGCTGAATTATAATATGCACGTAGATTTCAAAAATTTACAAACGATTCACGAATATTTGAGCTTTTTTTTTTTTATGGTGAAATTTAATATTGGGTGACTCCTTGCTTGGCTAAGTTGAACAATAATTATAAAACTAATTTAATAATGGTATGTCAAGTCTCATTAGTCTCTAGTCTACACATTTTCAACTTGTATATTCAGCTTCTGTCACATAAGAATCCCATCGTTTGGCTTTTTTATTTCTTTTTTCTAATCACAATAATTCTGTTCAAATTTTTGTTCTTTTCCAATGATTTTTTCTCTAATGATCACCGTTCAATAGTTTCTTAGTTTCCAAGTTCCAAGGTTAGAACAACAAATATTTGTTCACAGTCAATTTCCAATTTCGGATATTGTTTTGTCTTTAACATATTATGGCACGTAAACCTTTTTTTACTAAGAGCTGGGGGAATTTTATATTTTCTTACTATTAATTTTTTAACTTCGTCGATTTCTTAATGTGTATAAAATTTACATTTCACCACATGTACTTTTATTTTGACAATACACACACAAGACATTTATTTATGTTTTTGACTAAAATGAGCAAACATAAGCAAGACAACCTTGGACCATTTGGGCGAGAAAATTCGAGCATTACATGTTGGCCTAATCTCTTCAAATTAATGCACATGGCAAGATTTTATTTGATGTTTCAAATTAAAATGATAGGAATTCCAGTGAATATTACTAGAAATTGTTAATTTAAATATTCACAGAAGATAAATCATAAGGAGTCGAAAAAAAAATCATATAATCCAAATCTTAACTATAAATTTAGCATATGCACCATCAACACAAGTTTATATATATACATGCCCTTTTTCACAAGAGATTTGATCCTCAATCATGATCCATCTTCTCATTGCTCATGGGTTCTTCGAGTTTTCATGTTCTACCTCAATATATGTTGCATATGTTTCTGTTTCTACTTTTGCTTTTATAGGTAAAGTAGGATCCTGAAGCACTTTGTATCATTCATTGACTTGTCTGCCTCTCTCACACCCTCATCTACTTCCATTTCATCCTAAGAATTTTGAAGGAACCAACTTCATAGATCAATAATATAATGCATTAAGCACGTATTCAACCTTTACATATAGCAGTGTATGGACATTTTGAGGTGATACATGTAGCACAAATGTTAATACTAGTTAAACTCGGCTTTTCTTATAAAAATGTATACCCCCAATTTTGAATGTATCCATCCTATATCAAGATTACATAAATTTGATAAGACCAAAAGTTTTCTTGATAACCCGCCTGCATGTGATCTTAGGCTCAAGTTTGGGGAAGGCTGCCTCATTTGTCGTTCCGTAACTAAGCATTGGAAAAGAAAGAGGAAGAAAGAAGAAAAGGGGAAAAATATAAAAATTTAGAATGAGAAAATATCATTTTTTATCTAATATCAACGTCAAAGTATCACAATGGATAAGCTCCATTTACATAGGGCACAGAAGCAATTGAGAAAAAGAAAATATAGATAATAAACTAGATAATCATCAAAATATTACGACTAATATAAACAAACATAATTTGGATCAAATCATTCTTTTAAAATCCTATTTAAATCTTATCTTTATTCTTATCTTCATTTCCCATCAATTCTTTCAGTTGAGAGAAGATGAATCCGACGAGATTGACTGAAATTTTTAGTTAAGGAAAGCGATAGATTGCACATTTAATTTCCTCTGCAATATTGGGTTTTAGCGGTATTTATCATTCGCTTCTGGAATGTGAGACACTTGAAGAATTTTTTCCATTCGAATATGCCTATAGTACTACCCCAGTAAGAAGTTCGTGAGGCTGGATGGAATGAAGCTTCTTCCCTCTCTCTTCACCCAAAAAAGGAGAGAGATGTCCCGTCCCTTCTTTATGCACATCCATATACATAGCCAGACACAAATGTATACAATCCAATCAAAATATGTGATACTTTTAGTCAAGGAGAGCGATCGTTCTTCCTAATCAAATAACAAAACCAATCATATGAAGACAGTCGAATATATATATATCAACTTCAAGAATATGACGTGATCAAGGGGATGATTTTTTTATTTAATCAAATAGCATATATTGCACAAGATCATAAGTTTTATCATTGAAAGTAATTTATCTTTTAATCTCGACATGCAAATTAGGAACATTGACAATTCCGTAATTTGAAAACAATTAAAGCAAAGAAGTAGGCAATAACAATTTCAACATGAAGTCGAGGGCATGTAGACTGTTTGGCTTATGTCATTGTTATTAATATCGACTATAGGTATGGCAATGAAAGCGAACAACAAAAAAAGGTCTCTAAAGATCATATATATTGTGTCGAGTAAGGTTTGATCTTGATAATGCACTTCACAAATAGTCTCTCTACCACATTCATTATTAAAGAAAATTACTTTTCATATTTCTGTTTCATAGTATCCAAAAGGAGGACAAACAATTCCGTTGAGAGATTGTCGCTTTCTTTTAATATAAAAATCATAATTATCTCCATAGATGTGAAGATATTTCTAATGTGATTTTCTCTTAAGGCCCAAAAAAAAAACGTTGGAATGTGTCAAGTATCATTTATTCACAATATCCAATGTGATGATACAATACCGTACGTTAGCCATAGTCTCGAGCAGCCTAGCTCCCTCAGCATACAATTTGATGGTTTTGTCAAAGAGAAATGTGTATGAGCTATAATTAGTGGAAAGATACCATGCATTGTCTCATCACTATAACGTTGGTAATTGGACTTGGCTGAAGATAAAATGTTTCGGCTGCCTCTCTTTTATAATTATTTTTTTTTTTTTTTTTTGTGGGTTTATACTAAAGGCCAATGGATTATGGATATAAATCACAATTAAAGCCTACTGAAAAGCAATTGCCTCGCTGATGGGCAGTTCCAAATGTTTGGGTAATAGGCTTTGCGGAAAGTGGGCTAGGTTTGTGTGTTAGTGTATAAAGGTTGGGTTAGTGGGCTGTTTTATGTGAGTTATTGGGCTTTTAGAGAGTGGGCTGAAATTCTATTGAGTTTGTGGTAGCAACAGTAACGTGTACTCGGCAATTGTTCTTTTTTTTTTTTTTTTTAATGTTTGGGGATGGGGTGTTCTGCTATCACTGCTAAGGCAGAGGAGGGAAATTTTTTTTTTTTTTCTTTTTTTTTTATGAGGAACAAGGACTAAAACAAAGTAGCAGACTAAATAAAGCCCGATGAATTCTTCTTTTTGCTACTGTTGACTAAGGTTAATGTGAAGGTTTTGGGTGGTTTGAAGGTAGTTGTCGTAGTAGGGAATGGCGATGGCTGGTTGAAAGGTTAGAGCAGATATTAGCGACTGCTGCAGTTTATTTTTCGTAACGGGAACACTTTGTGAAATTTATTTGGTTAAACGAAAATGACTTGCTCTAAAATCAAATTGACGACGAACACAATTGAACATTGAAAAAAAAAAAGTATTAATTTTTATTTAATATCGAAGTTTAAGTATTACAATGAACTGTGACACGGGACAAAGAAGTTCTAATAATCTAAAACCTTACCAAAATTTTAAAACCAATCTGATCTAAAATATACCTATCTGAATCCCATCTTACTCTTATCCACATTTCGCATCAACTAATGAACAATGCCATCATCAGCAGTACTATAATCTTCATCTTCCTGAAATTGAAGTGTATACAAGAAGTCACATAATCAAGAATTCTAATTTTGATTTCCATTATATAAATAGCTCGTTCGGCTTTATTTCGACAATGTCGTTTTCGAATTATGAAGATGCAAAAACAGGGAATTGATACACATTTATCTCTAGACATTCTATTTATTGTACTTCAAGGCTGCTCTTTCTCCATCTGATATCTGATTAAGTTCTGTACTTCTTTAAAATGAATGGTTGTGGTAAAAAGCATTAGTATCTTGGTTCGGTGCAATGTGTCCAAAATTGTGACTAGCAGTGGTGACATTTTCAAGAATTAATAAGAATGCATGAAAGATATGTAACGGACAGTAAATAAGTAAACGATTGTGAAAACAAACCTCGGGGATTTCGGTATCAGGTGGTCGTTCTTGGAACTGTACACTTGGTGCGTGCGGAAGTCTAGAGAGATTATCAAGGAGCCTTGCTCTTACTCTATCCAACTTTTCACGAGAGTTCTTATTTTTCATATTACTTGGAGCAACCTGAAGAGTGTAGTCTGGACCAAAATATTCAATGTATTCGTGCTCTGGCACCTTATCGTCAACCTCAATTCCAAGTGCCACTCCCGTCTGCTCAAAAATCAAAAGGACAATGTTCGATCAAAGATGACAATAATGAAACTACAAAAGAAAAAAAATTTCCAGTTATGAAGGTTACCACATACCTCATAGCACCAGCAACGAGCAACATTACGTAGTGTGTAGCCACCTCCACCCAACAAAAGAAGCGACACGTTAAAGGATCTCATGAATCTGACACACTCCGCGTGACCTTTAATGGATAAATTGAAGCAGCCTAACCTATCCCCAGATAAGGAGTCAGCTCCACATTGTAAGACGACGGCTCCAGGCCTATAAACTTCCATAACCTTTCTCATTATTGGCTTAAACAAGGACTGATAGCTTTCATCATCAATTCCATAATCTAATGGAACGTTAAGAGCATAATATTTCCCCTCCCCAAATCCAATATCTTCTATGCCCCCAGTACCAGGGAAAAATTCTCCATATTTGTGAAAAGAGACGGTCATGACCCTGTCTGTAGTATAAAATGCCTCCTCAACGCCGTCTCCATGATGAACATCGATGTCCACATATAAAACGCGCTGAAACAATGAAAAAAAATGAGAAATCACATTCAGGAATGTGTAACTGAGCAAGTCATTAGCCACCATTAAGTTAAGAGTACCAACAAAATAACAAAATCTTACCTAAAGAGTGTTCTTGATAGTTAAGCAGCAAGAAACTATTAAATTGTGTGGCAGGAATGAGATTTGAGTTTAGACTTTCACCAGATATAAAGGTTTTTATTTTATAGAAATTTTAAACTAACATCTATGTAACATATTGTCAGAAATTTAATCTGTTCAAACTATGCCTTCAATAATATCGGATAAGGAAAACACGATGAGGATGCTTTATCACTAAGTGAATTTCGTTTGTTGTTAACTGCTGAATAAGACTAACTACATATGTATTCTGAAATATGAGTAGAAGAGGATGATATTTTAAGATTGCCTTTATGTTCCTTTCTTACAAGAAGGCTAGTACAGGTAGCGACTAAGTTTGAGTGAATTGTACCCTAAACAACAAATCAAAAGTTACGAAATAAACCACATAGGATTTACGAAGGTAAGTATAGAGTAAACAAGATATACTAGTCAAGATTAAGTCAGGCTAAGTGCTATCATGTATAATGTTAAAAAACGAGAACCAAGTGGACCAACCTCGTGAAACTTGAGGAGCTCCAAAATAGCCAGAACTATGTCATTCACATAGCAGAAACCGGAAGCCTCGCATTTTTTTGCATGGTGCAATCCACCAGCCCAGTTTATCGCAATGTCACAACGTTCATAGTTTAACTTAACTGCTCCTCCAATAGAACCTCCAGCATAGCTTTGACAGAAGGAGTAAAGACCGTCAAAAACAGGGCAATCATCGCCAACATTAAATCTCTTCAGCTGTGTCAGGTAATCCTGCTGTTTATCTGGCGTGATTCTTCTCAAGAACGAGACATAATCTTCCTCATGAAACTTGCAAAGATCCCTCTCTCGAGCGGGACTAGGCTTCAATACAGTCATATGTTGGAGTAGTCCATATTGAGCGAGGAGAGCATGAGTCATCCGCATCCTATGTGGCTTCATTGGGTGACCTTGCTCATAGTAGTAATTTCCAATCTCTGGATCATAAAAGTAGCAAACTTTTCTCTTCATCATATCTGCTCCAGATGGTAAGGAATTGCTTCCAATTTCTATTCTCCTACTCTACAAATCTTGCAAAAAAACATAACTCAGATTGGATTTATTCAATAGGTCGCAAAGACAGTTTAAATTTAAATTAGGTAATCAGAATTGCTACTTATTTAACTTAAACCCAGATCACACAACAAAATTTGAAAATTTAAAAAGAAATCTTCAAGGCCAAGAACTTAACATGCATTATCGTTGCTCAAATCAAAATCGAACAATTATCAGCTTGTGGCATATGTTCAATGAGTACTGACTGGAGCTTGTGTGATAGCTTTTGAACAATCATTCTAAAATGGACATATAAGAGGTACAGACATCTTAATCAACATTTCCTAAAGCATGCTTTTTACTTGCTGGAACATGCAAACCAGATGATACGATCTAGCTATACACTTTTAACAATTAATAGAAGAAAAGTCGACCATAATTATTTTTCAGAATAAAGTAGTAGTGCAAGTTATTATTAAATTTCTGATAGCTCGAGTGCATAATTTTGCCATAACAAAAAGTGCCAAGGTCTGTGCATTATATAAATCACTAAATTGTCACACAAAGAGACTAACCTTGGCCAAAACTCAAGGCAGGAAAACCAATTGAGAGGCAGTAAGAGTGAAACGTGAAATGTGAGTGTTTTAATACACTGCAACAAATAAAATAGACAAATATCAGAAGCAACAATAACTAAACCTCTCCTATATTCATAAATTGTTCATAACAGCCTAACAGGACCAACATATGCATGGGGCATAGTAGAATAAAAATGTCTTCTCCTACAACTTCTACCATTCCTTATGCATAGTATCCCTCGGAATATCAACCACCCTAGTTCAACCTTAAAAATTGGTGAGAAAGCATCTCAAAAAGGCCATTTTTACGTAGTGTATCAAAGAGTCAAAGGTGCCGAAGGCACACGCCTTAAAGAACTTCTTGTGTGTATATTAGGAGCCTCAAATCTTTTTTCGAGTGCCTTGTGGGATGGCTTATGCTTTGATTTATTGAGGCGCTCTCCTTAAAACATGAGCCTCGTGAAAGCCAAGGCTTACATATTGAACCAACTCATCTAAAATTTTGTTGGCAAGGAGACCCATTTAGTCTTTAGATTTAGGATTCAACCCCGCTCCCCCACCCCCCAAGAAGCTGTTTGCTGGATTTATTTTTGTAAAATGAATAACGTGTACACAATTTTCATAGAAGGATGACAATAAAAATTTTACTTGGAGCTTTGTCCATGTTGAACCACACCATCTAAATTTAACTTGTTCGAAATGGAACACATTTATTTTATAATTAGTCTTCAATAGTGTGCATTTTCTTGTTATTCTTGTGATTCTTCGTTTCTTATACATATCTTGTTATTCTTTATGTGGTAAAAAAGAAACGATAACGGCGTTTAGCTTCCAAATTAATTTTGTAGTTTCTAACAAACAAGCACACAAGTCAAATAAAAGCACATTTATTCGCCCATGCACGAAAAGGGTTTTCTAGAACAACAAAATAGGTTCCCAAGAGTCCATGTCAAAAGAAATAGCACAAATCATAATGAGACTATATTGAAAAAGAGTAATTGATTTCTCAAAATGTGTGGATAATAAGTAGATAATAGTTGTCAATGTTTCGTTAAATGTTTGACTTTGACTTCAAGTTATAAAGAAAATATAATTGAATCCAAATAAGCACTAAGTTTGTTTTCAATAAATTTGACACTAACTACATGATTTTTTATTTTTTCTATTATGTTCGGCTTTGAAAACAACAAACCCACAAAGCATAATGAAAATAATGGACTTATTTTTGTGTCAATATTGAGAATTATAAACCCTAATTCTATTCCACTGAAAACAAAAAATTCGAAGAAAGAAAAATAAACATTAAAGAACACTCAAAATTTATTGAGGTTCGCTTCAATCGTACGTGAGAAAATTGTACTCGTATCTTCTCTGGCCTCTCTTTCTCTCCTTTTTATGACAAATCATAAAGTCCAAGAACGGCTCCCTATTTATAAGATAAATACGACAGAATAGAATTATACAAGGAAACCAATTCCTTAATAGAATTTTATAATAATACAAATTTTTAAATAGTCTTCACATTAAATTTTGGCCAGGGGATCCACCCCTAGGAGGGGGCCTCTGCCCCCTTCCAATCCCCACACACGACCTCACCGCAAAGGTCAATCTGCGACCACCTCCACGAATTGGTAATAATTAAGTTTCACAACTTAACAGTCAAGATCTAACTAAAATACTGACAAAGAGTATTCTTCAGATTTTTAACTTTCACACATCTCATTTAAAATATTTCCAAAATCAGGAAAGATAAATTTTATAGATATTTTTTTTCAGAAATACTCCAAATCAGCATCTTGTGTTCATAATTAAACAAAACAAAAAATTGTGAAAATTAAAGACGTTCGAATTCCACATTCGATCACAGTTGAAACCCTAATCAAACACAGGTCGAGGAAAAATATAAAACATTCATCGGCAATTTTCATTGATTCGATTTTCAGACAGTTTTGAAAAGAGCCGAAAAAAGGTAAAATAAATACTTTTACACAGAAAACCAGTCCACGGTTTTTTCGGGGGAAAATAAGTGCAAAAACCCATTTCGTTAACGAACCAGAACAGTGTGAGTACAATCTAATGATATGCATGCATGTTTCTTGATCGGCGTTAAAATTAAAAAAAGTTACCTTTGCGTATGTGAAAATCAACTGAACTCTTGCATGACACATGCAACCCCACCCCAGAAATCAAGTCTTTAACACAATTTATTCACGATAATTCAGTTTCTCAACTCATTGGTTTCTTTTATCATATCTTTCCCAGTTCTAAAGGAAATTCAACAACAAAAACCCGATAATCTTTCGCTTGAATAAAGAGAGACGTATCTTTTATTGTAGTTCTCGAAAAAGAAAGGGTTTATTACATGAAAGGGAGAGAGGGACATACCTCGAATGACGACGAATCGCTTGTGGGAATGAGGAAGCAGAAAGGTTTGTTGTTTAGAGTGTAATTGTGAAAATAAGAAAACCTGATCTGTTTATACATGTATTTATATTGGTTATGGGGAAGAATTGGAAATAATTCACACAGGAAGCTTGTACCTTTTAAATTGATAAGTACAAGTTTACCATTTCAAATTAATACTTCAATAATTAATTAAGTTTTGTTATTTGTACACACCACCTCACAATAGAGGCTCAATGTCCAATAAAAACATTATGAGCACCATATTGTGAGGGACCGTCAACTTAGGTATACACGTAGCAAAATCCTAATTAATTATATCTGACATTTAGTCTTTGTTTGGTGACCTTTAATTTACCTTAATTTATTTCTCCTACTCATTTTTAACCATACATTTACACAATAAAATATTTCACTCATAAACTCAAAAAATTTCCCTACTTCCTAGTCACACATTTTCCAAAAAATATTATTCAAAACATAATTTTGAAAATTAAAGGTCACCAAACATGGGCTTAATAAAATTTCATCAAATCAATACCATTCTAGTCATAATTTAGCCTTTGTTTGACAACCATTAAAAAAAAAATTTTTTTTTAAGATAATGAATTTTGGAATAGTGATTTTTTGGAAAATGCGTGGTTAAAAAGTAGGAAAAAGCGTTGAGTTTACATATAAAATATTTTATTATAAGAAAGTATGGTTAAAAATGAATTTAAGATGAAAAAGAGTTTTATTTTAATGATTGTCAAATGGTGGCTTAATAATTCTGGCCTAATCACATTTTTATATGTGGAAATTACATCCCACTAGGTTTTAGAGATCACTATTCTCAAATAGAAGTTTAATTAAGCAAAAATAAGGTAACTAATATATAATAGCAATATTAAAAAACTAAATAAATTTACATATCCCCACCCACCAAACCCTCCACCCCTACCCCCAATAAATCATTTTCAATCCATAGTTTACACATGGTGACTTTTCATGGCGCAACCACTTTGACAACTCTTGACGGCGCACCCATTGCGGCTACTATTCACAGCGCAGCAGCGACGCTTTTTCGTAGTGCTGCCTGCCACGACTCAGATTGGGCAAAAATCAATCTGCGATCAGCCCAATCCGAACCAACCGATTTAAATTGATTTTTTATTTCAATTGTGTTGGGTCCAAGTTAGGAAATCAAATTTTAGGTCGAATTGGGTTGGATCAAGTTTCGAGTTATCTATTGAAACTCAATTAAATCCAACCCAACCCAGTAGAATAAAAATTATTACTTAAAACCAAAAACCTAAAACATAATTATCAAAATTTTCCTCTACCTCACGTCTCTTATGCCTCTCATTGCTCCTCATGTCTTGGTTTCTCGACTCGATTTTTTGACGTGATTTTAGACTAAACACTTGAATTGAAAGATGAGATTTACATTTTTGGTATTTAGGTTATATTCATTTTATTCAGTAGGTATAATATGTAGGTATTCAACATGTATTTAGATTGACTTAATATGTATTTAATTTGATCATTGTATAATCTATTTAACAAATTTTTACAATATTTTTAATTTATATTGTTCTATTAGAATGGAACTTAACTCCATAGACCATTGATACAACTTCAATCGACTTGAGGCTTTTCAAATCTCATTTTTTAATGTAATTGAAATTGATCCAAATTGAAATAGTATCAAACTTCAAAAAAATTGTTCAAACTCAACGAAAAAAGTCCATCCAGAGCCCCATAAAAAATTTGTCTAGCAAAAGAATAACTAGGTCCAACTTGAATTGGACTCAAGTCCAAACCAATCAATCCAACACAAACCAACCCGAGTTTAGTTAGTTTGGATTGGGTTAGGTTTCAACCTTGACTTAGTTGATTTCAGTTTGAATTATTGTCAAACCGAACATGTTGGATTGGGTTTGGGTTGAACTTGAAACCAATCAAATCCAACCAAATCCAACCCAACCCACGCCCAACCCTAGCCACGACTATCAACGCATTGAAATGTTAACGGAGTCTCGAACGTAATGACGAAGTTGGTGCAGCAGCGGCTCTCATGCCGCACCTCCACCTTTGCAGGGATGTCATCGTGCACACAGAAACAAAAGACGATTTTGTACAATTATGGAAAGACAGTTAGGAAAATACATTATTGTCGTCGCGATATCGCGATCTGGTGTTTGGCGAAGGCGGCGGCCCATTGCCTTTGCTTCTAATCTGATAGTGGTTGATCCGCAACAACGCATATATGTTATTTCATTTTTTTTAATTCTGAGTTTTATTTCTCAGATGGTTTATAGTGGTTTGTGTGGCTGACGGTTGCTATGGTGGTGTCTTTTGCAATTGTCGTGGTATGTGTGGTTGTCGTAGGTATGGTGGTGGTTTTGGAATTGTGGGGGTGGCAGCGGCGAAGTGTGTGATGGTGGTGAGGTGGTGGTGGCACTACGATTATGATGGTATGTTGTTGTTGGTATGGTGGTGATAGTGGCGGTGACGGTGGTGGTGGAGGCGGCGGCGTCAGTGGAGTGGGAATGAAGAGTGTGATCATTATTCGGGTGTTGTGACTAATGGTTTATTTGTGACCTAAAAGAATGTGATTGTGACTAAATTTGGAATCGTGACGAGAATTTGGTAAATTGTGACCAAATAATTCGATGATTTGTATTGGAAAATAACTTCTAACCAATTTATTCAATAATTTGTGAACGAAAAATAATTTGTGACTAATTAATTTGATAATTTGTGATCATGAAATAAATTGGGATCTATAAAATTTAGAATTTGTGGCAGATAAATAAATTGCAACCTAATAATTTTTCGATTTGTGACCTATGAATTTTTTTTTTTTTTTTGTGACCGTAAAATAATTTGTGACCTATAAATTTTTTGATTTATGACAGAAAAATAATTTATGACTAATTAATTTGATAATATGTGACCAATAAATAAATTGTAACACATAAGTATGTATATGTGATCTTTAATTGTATAATTAGTTTTTTATCACTTAAGTTTTGAATTTTGAAACTGTAAACATGAAATTTGAATTGGCCATAGTTGATACATGTATTGTGAATTTTTCCCTTTTTATATAACCATCTCTATAGAGCAACTTGAGCCTTATCTCGAACCATTTAATTCGGAATACCTTATGAGCTACATCTTAGAAGGTCAAAAAGAGAAATACTAAGCGGAGAAACCTAATTAACTTTTGGGGTAATTATATTACCACTACAAATTTTAAATACTATATCACATTATAATCACACTACAATTAAAATATTTTTAATAAATACACCACAATAAATTTACGATTATACTCCTAATTTAATAAAAACAAAAAAATCAGAAAAAAAAAAAAATACAATATTGTGGTATACTTATCACCAATATTAATCCTCGTTTTCTCAACATTTCCCCTTATTATTTCACTGCCATTGGAAACAGAATAGGATAGCTTTTACAATATTTTGGTTGCCCACCCATGACCTATTTTGGTTGTCCAGAATATCACAGTACTATTTCGATTGTTTTAAATTCATAATAAATCTGTTTGACTTAACAAAAAATCAGATTCTTAATTTTCAAACTTGACAAATAAATGGAAAAAATTCTTCTGTAAGTCGTGATCAAATAGAGTATAAATTCATTTATCGTGAGGAAAAGAAATTTATCTTGCCGCCATGAAAGAAGGCAAAAGCCATTAAAAAGGCTATGAGCAATGAGATGTTGAGGAAAAAAAAAAGAAAGAAATTAGGTTTTATATTTACGGTGCAACAATAATTTCTTTAATTAAAAAGTATATTAAAATTTTAATTATGTAATTTTACTTAAAAATATTTTAAGTAAATAAGAAAATTGTGGTACTGTTAATAAAGTTTGTAATAGTAATATAATTATCCTTATCTTTGTTAGACAAGAAGGTCATCATTCATATCTTCCTTAACTCCTCTTCACGACGGCCTGCAACTCAGCATTGGCTCTTAGATCTGCATATTATATTTTCTCTTGCTCATCCTTTAAATTTAAGAGGATGTTTGACATAAGATAGTGTTAATAATTGATCGCGATAACCA
>CAIGRB010014766.1:24698-73699 GCA_903798255.1 Fraxinus quadrangulata
AAAAAAAAAGAAAGAAATTAGGTTTTATATTTACGGTGCAACAATAATTTCTTTAATTAAAAAGTATATTAAAATTTTAATTATGTAATTTTACTTAAAAATATTTTAAGTAAATAAGAAAATTGTGGTACTGTTAATAAAGTTTGTAATAGTAATATAATTATCCTTATCTTTGTTAGACAAGAAGGTCATCATTCATATCTTCCTTAACTCCTCTTCACGACGGCCTGCAACTCAGCATTGGCTCTTAGATCTGCATATTATATTTTCTCTTGCTCATCCTTTAAATTTAAGAGGATGTTTGACATAAGATAGTGTTAATAATTGATCGCGATAACCATCTACCACTATGAGACCGTCGACCCCCATGAGGCCAATCATACACTGCCTACCACTACGAGGTAGTCGACCCCCATAAGACCAATCATACGCTGCCTACCACTATGAGGCCGTCGACTCCCATGAGGCTCTTTACATTCACACAATGCCACTTACCACCACAAGACCAATACTACACTTGGCCAAATAAATGCAATGGAAAACCATCCAACAGCAAATATGGGCACAATCAACCATTTGAAGAGTGGGATCACTCTATCAGAACGTGGAAAAAGTGGGGGTGTGTACGTGGGACACGTGGTGCAACAATAAGTGCCTATAAATACCCCAATGTGAGAAAAGGTAGATATTCTTGAGACCCGAACTTTCTGAATTCCGCAATACTCCATATTCTCTAAAACCCGAGTACTAATTCTCATGTCGAAAGTATAATGGGAGAGAAAGTCCCGACCTCATTTTGAATCGAAGCAGCCGGAACACCATTCACGTCAAGAAAATTATCGGAATTTACCTTGCAACAATTTCAACATTAATAAACACTAAATGATGAATTGAAAGTTAAACAATGACAGGTGCAAGTTCTCGTCAATCTCTTCAAAGTGACTTGTGTGCTTAAAATAATTGGCTACTGTTGTTTCACGCTGCTTTAGGGACAAAGAATTAATATACATGAGATTTAAAAAAAAAAAAATTGATGTTATACAAATTTATAATATTCGTTAATTAATTGATTATTATGCAACGAATCGTATTAATTTAGAGATATCACACTCTTCAACAACTCGGCAAGCTTTGGATTGGATATGTTACTCACAAACATCAAATTAGTAAATCATAGAAAAAAAAATCATAATACACTCGAGAAATGTTAAAATGAATTCGATGGTCCGTCCATTTCTAAAGGAAAACCGTTTTCAAGCTCTAGATTCGAGCTTGCTCATCTGCATAGACCAATCACACGATTTGTAATTTCCTTACTTCCCTTATTTATTTATCTAGAGAAATTGATTATTACAAATTCTTTAAAGCTTTTTTTTGATAAATATGATTCATAAAATCCTTTTTAAAATTCCTTTATTTCTATTTTTTTTTTCATATTATTTAAGAGTGTTAATCCCTTTAAACAAATTGACCTGAAAGCACGACTTCGTTTGTTCTTCGCAAATATAATTATGTCGAGGAACACATTTTCTTTCCTTTTCATTGAAGATTCTCAGGGCTTGAATTTTTTATTTCACTTTCTCTCACTTAAAAATTATTTTTTATAAAAATAATACACAACAAGTTTGACCAGTGATCTTTCTCGATTCAAAGGGTGAACCAAGTTATAAAACATTAATTACAATATAATAATAATATATATGAAGGAATTTTCCATTTGCATGATGGTGCCCACTATGTTTACAGATGGGCTGGCAGCCCATAATTGATGCAAATTTTCTTTTTTTTTTTCAAACAATCCAATGATAAGGTAATGTCATGGCCATAAGAGTTCACATGAGTTCACGTAATAATCAAATGACGATTCCCTATTGGGAGTGCCTGGACCCACAGGCGCCCCCGATATGAAGCCTTCATTTCACATTTATTTCAAATGGGATGTGTACTTTTATGTGCACGTAGTGTAATTCCTAATGAAAATAGGCATGAACAATTAAGTGGGCAAATTCTCCTATACAACAAGCATCGCTAAATCCCTATTTACTGGAAATTAAAATTTTTAATTTTACTACAGTCAACAATTAATTTTAAATCCACGCTGGAGCTTAATATTGCGAAAATGGTGGACACGAGCCTACCAAACTATAAAATGAGCCACTGACTGCAATTATCCTAGTATATTATGACCAAAAAAGCCCACAAAGTACTGCTCTTTTTCAGATTCAGAGTCTGAATTCCATATCTGAAACTTTTCTATCCAGCATACCCAATAATCAATAGGTATATTAATCTTTTTTCTTTATTGATTATACATGTTTGTATCGGTATACACAGATGTAATTATTTGCACAAATTATGTTATTTTGAGCTTTCAAGAGATAGGATCCTGAATTTGCATTTCTTGGCTGTTTCCTGTTGACTTTAGTTTTGGGGAAAGATTCTTGAATACAGTGAGCAATATTCTTGAATTGGTTTGTGTATCTGTGATGGGATTATTGATTATTTATTGCAAGTTACCTGAAACAATCAGAAGAGGATTCTTTAATTCTTGTTTGCTTTTATGGTGTCAGTCTGTCAGATGTGGGAAATCTAGTGCAGTTTTTGTTTATAGGTGCTAGGCGTTAAAACAGTATGACTATGAATTCAATTTAGCACAAGTACTAATATTTGGCTCCCAGTATATGTTCTTTCTGTTGAATAAAATTTTGTAATTGGCAGGAGTTTATTTAGTGAACATACGTTTGCTTCCCATGAAAACAATTGAGCCAGCAGTAACTGAAGAAATTTAATTTCAAGTTTCTATTTCATTTTTCTCTTCTTCATTCCATTGAAGAAAGCATCAACTCTTTTATGCATATTTGTAATATAATTTTTTTTTTTTTTTGGCGTGGGAAGCTCATATAATCCTCTAATATTGTCTATGCAGAACTATTTTGTGATTGAAGTAAAAATACCTCTAGATAATGGGTAACAGTGAATCGTCACCCGATGAAACCCATGATAATTTTCCACCTCAGACGGCTTCATATGCAGGATATTCGGTGAACACTAGTTATCAATCTCCAGAACGTGAAAGAAATTCATCAACCAGTAGTTATCAACATTATCCCCCATCGTATGCTGGAGGTTCAAAAAACACTAACTATGGGAA
This sequence comes from Fraxinus quadrangulata, assembly GCA_903798255.1. Taxonomy (NCBI): domain Eukaryota; kingdom Viridiplantae; phylum Streptophyta; class Magnoliopsida; order Lamiales; family Oleaceae; genus Fraxinus; species Fraxinus quadrangulata. Next base: position 27,850 of record CAIGRB010014766.1, read on the forward strand.
TAAGCAACATTCATCCTACATAGCCGATAACTTCAGCTCTTTGGAAGAGGTAGGCCATACCTTCATTAATGAGACGTCCTCATGTTTAGGGATTATGAGCTTATTTACCTAATCTTAAAAAGTCTACTTTTAATTATATTACTGGAAGAAGAAAATAGGTAAGTTATTTATTTTGACTCTAAAATAAGAGTTACTTTAAAAGAAGTATTTTTTTTACTTAAAAGTAAGGAAGGTAAGCTATCCATACATAAATGAATATAAAAAGTTACAAATCAAAATGATATATTATGTCTTACAATTGTTTTGCTAATTTTCATTCCGTCACTAGTGGACAAACAAATATCACAACAAAGCGATTAGATGTACCGACCACATCTATATTTTCTAATTCCTTAGCTCGTATGAGCTTCACTTCTAAAGTTTCAAATGGCTTTGACTCTGGGTGCCTGGAACAAGAAAAACATATGAATACGTTATGTTAGAGACACATTCCTAAGATAAGTGCTAGTTTCCAACATGTTTATGGAGCTGTTCTACTGTCAAGCACAGAAATTTTTGTTGAATTGTTTAACACTTTTCATTCAAAGCGGCTAATTTGGAGCCATTTTGAGTGAAGCACAATATTTTTTTAAAAAAGGAATTTATAAAAATGTGTCTTCTTGTAAACACAACTATTTGGGTCATGTAAATGTAAATTCGGGAAAAGGAAGAATTGTCTCGTGTTCATGTTCCTGAATCCGTTAGTATGGTACATTTTCTTTTCCAAGTGAAATCCCCTAGTATATGAAAGAGTGAAAAAACTTCATTGTTGTTGAATAAGAAGCCTTCATCTTAATGCATGCTTTTAATTTATTTGAGGATATTTTTCCACTTTTTGGGGAAAATGAGTCAAAGCAATAATAAGAATGATAAACAAAATAATCAAATATATGGATTATTTGCGAGTTATACTCTACTGAAGTAATTCAGACCAAAATTTCGGAACTTTGTTCAAATGTTATACAAGTGACACTCTAAACAACGTCAATCCACTGACACTGTATTAAGTGGTGTTTGACTTCGTGTCAAGAACTGCTTGAAATCGAGTCAAGCACCACTTGACAAGATTTCTATGTTTTAAAGGGTACATAAGTGGTCACAAAGTAAAGTGGGACTAAAAAAATCATTTTAGACACTCAGATGTATTCTTAAGCTGTTGCTAACATTGGAGTATTTCATCAAGTTTCCTGATTATTGTGCTGCCAGGTTATCAATGCTCTAAGAGAAGCAGGCCTCGAATCTTCCAACTTAATTATTGGTATTGATTTTACCAAGAGCAACGAATGGACAGGTGAATAAAAAAAAAAAAAATTGCTTATTTTTGGGATGCTTGATTAGTGGGAGGATCATCTGACTTGTCCGTTGTTGTAGGAAAGTTGTCATTTCACAGGAGAAGCCTCCATGCAATTGGAAACATGCCAAATCCATATGAGCAAGCCATTTCTGTCATTGGACAAACTTTATCTCCGTTCGATGAGGATAATTTAATACCTTGTTTTGGATTTGGTGATGGTTAGTCTTCACATTGTCATATCATAAATTTTGCGATGCAATTTACTAAGATTGATAATCAGATCATTTTTTTCCCTCCAGCCACAACACAGGATCAGCATGTTTTCAGCTTTTATGCTGATTATCGGCCTTCCAATGGATTTGAGGAAGTTCTCAGACGATATAAAGAAATTGTTCCATATCTGCACTTATCAGGTTTTGGCTTTCTCTTTCCGTCTATTTTCATTCAGTACAATCTATTTGAAACGGTTATGAGATTATTAGAATGCTATTAGCATCGGTAAAAAGATTCATTTCCATTTGGTGAAAGTTAATATGTTTCCCTCTGTGCATTTTATTTTCAAATTAAATTCTTAGCCAGCCTAGTTTCATACAATGATTGCTGAATAGTGCACTTTCTGATTGCGAAGATGTTTTATTTAACATTGAAATTTCAACAGAGCAGATTTTGGATATCAAACCAACCTCAGCAATCATATAATTATTTTCCATGCCTAGATTTATGGTTTTATAAATTTATGAGTAGTGTTATGCATAAACGTTAGGCCTGAAGTAAATTTTTAGAAGGATAACATTAAAAATCTATTGATGAATCGTCTGATGGATATAAGAATCTTCTTGTTTCAACTGGTTATCATAAATCATAATTTGATGGTAGATCAACTCAACAAGCAGCATTAATAGAGGTTAAGTAACGAATAACTTTTGAAGCACCAGATGTCTAGTTTATAACGAATTTTGAAAAACTCTAGTGTCAAACAGCAAGCAAGCAAGTGGTGACTGTTTTTAAAGGTACCGTCTAGAACTGAAATTCCAGAAAAAAAAGGATCATTAATCAGACTAGAACAGAGGGCTTTCTTTTGTTCATTCAGTTTTCTCCTATGTTCTTGATGGAAAAGGTAGTTCAGAAATTATATATCCTAATATTATATTTTCCTTTTATCTCTTCATTTTGATAGGTCCAACCTCATTTGCACCAATAGTTGATGCTGCAATTGATATTGTGGAAAAAAGCAATTGGCAGTATCATGTACTCGTTATCATTGCAGATGGGCAGGTTCTTATATCCATTTTAACCATTAGTTATGATCTTCTGTTTGAAGTCTTCTCTCATCAGAAAACTATTTTCTGAATTTTTACTTTTAATCATCTTGTAATATGGATTTAGGTCACTAGAAGTTCTGATACACCAACTGGAAAGTTTAGTCATCAAGAACAAGCAACTGTCGATTCTATAGTTGCTGCAAGGTAAAAAGGTTACGATAAGTGAAATTATCATAGCATGGTCCTCAGCTCCTCGCTGGTATAATCTGTGGCACGTAATATACAGTGAATATCCACTCTCAATTATTCTTGTTGGTGTGGGGGACGGACCGTGGGATGCTATGCAAGAATTTGATGATAACATTCCTCAACGTGCATTTGACAATTTCCAGGTACAGAATTATTCCATAAAACTTTATATTACATCTTATATTTGGAGGTTATCTGTGTCAGTTAACTTTCCTAGTAATACTCATGTTGACATCTTGTAAATTTTTAACTTTTGTAGAGTAATTTCTTAGTGTAGTGATTTTTTGGAGGAATTCGAACTTTGCAATGTACTTGATGTCTGGCATTCTTTAAGTACTGCTTTGTCACTATCTAATTTGAGAACTTCTTTTTCCAATCTAAAGCAGGTGACAATTGATTCATCACGAAATTCTATTCATTTATTATTTTATTTTTTTTAAACTAAGATTAACTCAAAAGTATGTTTTCTAATGAAAAGACCTCTTTAATTTTATCTTCTTCTTTTTCATGTGTGTGTATGCACCAAGTTATCTTTGTTGAAAAATAATCTGGTTGAATTTTTCAGGCTTGACTCATCCACGAAACGAAGTGGAAATCATAAATATATTCTATTTTTTTCTTAGTTTTAATATTCTACATGGTGCCTTGCAGTTTGTCAACTTCACGAAAATCATGTCTGAGCACACAGATATGGCCAAAAAGGAAACCGCTTTTGCACTTGCTGCTCTAATGGAAATTCCTTTGCAATATAAAGCGACATTAAAGCTACAGCCTAAAGAGTAAGGCCAAGATATTCTGTTTTCTTGCAAACTTATATTGAAACCACTAGTAACTAAGGTGTCATCACTCCTTCAAGACTTTGGCCATTCCATTTGGTGCTTAGGGATTATAATTGGTTCTATTCGTCCCGATTCTCCTGCCCCTTTCTAAGCCTTTCATGTGTTAATAAATCTAAGAAGTTGAGATCAGGTCCTTCCTATAGTTTCAAGTTAGTCGGAATCCCATTTCAAGAGTTTCATTGTGCTAGATGTCAATTCCTCCACTCCTTTATAAACATCTCTACTACTTTAATGCATCTAAAGATGAAGTGGAAATTTGTATCTACGTTTTTTGTTCAGTAAATACGATGTTAGTTCTCCGACAAGGCCACTCCCCCCTCCACGGGAAGTTATAGATCATGACAATGCCATTAGACAACTCCCACGTGCACAAATCTCTGAACCAGTAGAGTCAGGACCATCAGCCGAGCAAGTAAGTGATCTTTCATCCTCAGTTAGACTCTTATCATGTTTTATGTATTCATGGGTTTGAAGATTACTTCGTTATTTCAAGGTATGCCCAATCTGCTTGACAAATCCCAAGGACATGGCTTTTGGATGCGGTCATCTGGTAAGCATCTCCATCCACTTGCACAAATTTGAGCATCTAAACTTGAATTTGCGTATGCATTTGAGTCATTTTGTAGGAATAAAATTTCTGTTCTTCACCACGGTTTCTTAACACGATTATAATATTTTGCTGCATCATATATAGTATCTTCATCTTTTAATTTTGTTCTAAAATTACAGACATGCAAGGATTGCGGCATCTCCATATCATCATGTCATTTATGCCGTCAGCCCATAACTACTCGACTAAGACTATATTCTTGACTAGGTCGAGGTTGTAGCTTGGAGATGTAAACAAAGCTCAACCAATTTAAATTGAATCCTAGAGGAAAGTGAAGGGTCAATGCTTCTGTGTTATTGCCAATGCTATTTTACTTTATTATGTTCATTCTTCTTAGTTATACAACATAGCCGGAGGTCCTTATCCGCAAAGCCTGATATCAGTTCAGTACAAGCAAAGATGTAAAAGTTCATTGTTATGTGGATATAGTGTATTGTACAAGTGTTTCATTCCTACGCATTATTGTGCGTGAGACATTTGAGGTACTTTATATGCTCAAGTTAGCAATATTACATTGTTAGAATTTTGTTTCATAAGAGTTAAGGGGAGTGCCCTCAATTGAAATTGTGAAAAATTTTAAAAATCATTCTAAATTTATGTCTTCAATTGAGATTTTAATAAAATTCATTAAAATTTAAGTGTCCACAATTGAAATTTTAATGAAATCCTTCAAAATTTAAATATCCTCGATAACTGGTAGATTTATAAAATTTTTATTAATGGATGAATTTTAAAAGATTATGATAAATTTCAAGTTTAAAAATACATATAACCAAATCTTTTGAAATTTCTCATATTTAATGAAATTCTTATGAAATTTGTAGAAATCTCTTCAAATCCACAAAATTCATTAAGATTTATAATATTTTAAAATCCATCAAAATTTTAGTCGAGGACACCATTGTAAAGCTAATGCAACTTTAAAACAACTCAAACCCAAATCTTGAACAAATCTTTCACAAAACAGGCTTGCTACCTGCATACTTGATACGCTAGAAACTGGATCTGAACTGTCTCACTGGATGACGATTGACCCCCATCAATCAACTACTCAACATTTGCAACCAGTAACTGGATCCTGGAAATATGCCAACCTTTCCTTCCTTCACCGATCCTTCTAATCATTACGTTGCATTTCATCGTCAAAAATATTCACTGGCAGTGGTGATTAAGGCATTAAGATCCATCGGGCCAACACAAACCATCCACGAGATGAAATATCACCCATCCCTAACTGCTTTTTGGATGCATTCATATTCAGCTTTTCATCCCGTCCCTAACTGCTTTTCGGAGCTGGAACTATACAATAGGCATCTATTATTTCATAGAGCAAAACAACCTTCGTAGCGGATCAGAAGTTCCATCGATCCAATTGAAGCTTGGCTTCAGCCATGTCTTTCTGTGCTTTCTTCCTTCGATAAAATATTGGGCAATCTCGACTGAAAAATATAGCATCCATTAGAATTGACTTAGCAGTATGCAAATATTAGAATACATCTAAAAACCAGTGGCCATAATTGGGTACTCAACATACCAATAGTTTCATAGGTAACAAGGGGAAGCCAACCAGTCAAGTTCAAATTCAAAATATAATGCACGTCCTCTTTTCTTTTGGTTTATCTTGTTTTTAACTCTTGCCCCTCCTTTTCTTTTAAGATACAGGAGGAGCAAGGATATAATAGAGGGTAGACAACCTGGATTAGGACCTCATTTCTTGTAACACCTCGATACAAAGTAAAATATGCAAACAATATGAAACTAATAAGTGCATATACGAAACCAAGTCGATAGATCACATATCTAACCTAGTGCACAAAACATCCTGGTGAAGAGAGCCTTGGCACTCCTGGCATTGTGTCCATAGCCTCCCGAAGAGCTGCTCCAACTCAGCAACTTAAAAAACACATGTTTAATAGTTATCAAGTAGTTTGAAAGTTCTTTGAGGATAGGCCAATGTACTTGAAAAGTAAAGAAATTTCTTGCATACCATTAGCTACAGACTTGCAATAAAGTTCAGCCTCTCTTCCTTTGCAGTGCGAGCAGAGAGTATGATCAGAATTGCTGGTTGAAGGCAGAAGAATGGTCAATACATTATCAGAGTTATTGGCTCGAGTACTGGAGCTACTGTTGTGACTTTTTTTTTTTTTTTATACAGTTCATTCTGGTAGGTTATTTTAATTTTTTTTCTTTCATTTTAAGGGAGGGAAATGAAAATAGTTGAAAAATAAGCATAAATAGCAATATTTCTTTTAAATGCAAGCTTTTTCAAATTATTGCTGTTCACCATACCCGTGAACGAGTCAATTTACTTTTCCAAAATATTGCTGTCCATCATACCAGTGAACGAGTCAATTTAACACGTGCTTACATAAAGAAGAAAGGAGGAAGTACCTACACATCTATAGCATGTTGAATCTAATACAGAGCTTATGTGTTAAACAGGAAATGTTCTCTACCTGATTAAAGCTTTGCATCCGATGCAAGTTAGTTGTTTTTTAGCGAATCTCATTATGCCACTGTTTGAAGGAGTAGAGATAGAAATGGATCTTGTGTGACTCCCCTGGAGAAGCTCTTTACTAGCATTCTTCAAGATGGGTTCAAAGATCCTTAGAAGTGGCTGAAAATGACAGTATTATTAATAGCAAGCAAGGAGTACAAGTAAACCAAAAATAACAGCATAAATTGCCTCACGAACCTTGCTAATTTGATTTTCGAGGTAATAGTGAGGGTCTATAGGTATGTTGTGTTCTAACACATAAATGGGATCCTCTGATTTTTCATAAGCCTGTTTGTCATCAGTTAAATTAACAATGTGAACACTAATATTAAGTGCAATAAATTTATCATGTAAAATAACAAAAAATTACCTTGGCACCTTTCGCAGCTTTAATAATGACATAAGGTACTCGGTCTCCAACATTCGGAGCGGTAGCAGCATCTCGCTGTTAATAAAGAATTGTTATAATATTGATATTATTAAAAATACTGTGGACGGAGCAGTAAAACATTTAACTATCCTAAATTTAAGTCATAAGAGAGTTCAATCTGTATTCTAATGGAACATTTATATAGAACAATCAAAACTAACTTGTTATTGACTACTAACTTAAATGAAGACCCCTGACACAAGATACTGAAGAAAGGACAATTATCTCCATAACATGATCCTGAACAGAGTGCATAATAAGACATACAAGAGAAACGCTTGGACCACAAACCCTGCTCCGTAAGGTAGGTCTATGGTAATAGTTAAATAGGATAAGTTTCTTCTAGCAATCTGTTTAGATACTGTGCCAATTGGTTTTTAACATAAATAGTAGGTCCACAGCAGGATCATAGTCAAGTGAAAAAGATCCCAGAGTTTTGCACAAGTTGCACTTTGCAGTATATTATGCCACTGTATGAGCCCATTTTCCAAAAATTCATTTTTCCTCAATCTCATTTTCAGCCACACATTCTCCCAATTAAATAATTCTACATGTAAACCCAAAATTTTTCCCTACTTTTTAACCACATTCTCCAAAAATCACTTCCCCTCTCCAAAAAAAAAAATGGGGCTCAAACCCGCCCTATATAAGAAGCATTTTGGCTTGCGAAAAGATATGCTGAGGAATCTATTAGAAACTCCATATTTCTACACCTTTTTGTCACTCCCCAAAAAAGAAAAATGAAACTCTGTACTCTTACCAAGTACATGGAACTGCAATTGACAACTCAAAAATGAGAACATTCTATGCCATTTGGAAAAGGAATGTTGAACTGCAATTTCATTATTCTTATAGAGCATTCCAGGCAATTCTCAAAGTTGAACATGTTAAATTTAAATTCTTGTTTTACCAAGCTAGCAAGTGTAATATTTCATTAAGTATGTGCTGTTTGTCATGATTAACAATCAAAGGAATAAACTCTTCAGACCTTGCGCATCCGTTCCGCAAGCTCAACATGTGCTGCTTTAACTTCATAATCATCTCCAGTTTTTGTAAGACCCTATTAAGCTGGAAATGTTAGTGCAAGAAAATGAATATAGGAGAGTAATAAGCAGCCAATAACCTGAATCAAAACTAGTTCCTACCTTAGTAATAACTAAAAGAGATAAATCCATGCGATTCATAAGAAGATCTGAGATAGTGTTTTTGACATACTGAACAGCACCAGGAATATCTCTGTCTATGAGTATTTTGTGAAGGCATTCATTTACCAGGTTCTTGACCAGCAAACAGTTATCCCTTCGAACTGTTTCAATCCCTATTAAAAGAGAAATTCAAAATCAATAAGAATACAAACAGATAATCCTAATAAATAAGTTAAATGAATGGTATTCATGACATAATTAATGGGGACAAACAGAACAATCAAGATAACATGAAAATTCCTTGAAAAGGTCAAAAGGCTAGCTCACCTTTGGTGTCCATTTTGTCAAATTTGTTTGGGTTTGTCCAGTAGAGACCAGCATACCTCTTCTTACTAATCAATAGATATGGATAGTAAACCTTCTCAAACTCAAGTTTGATTGGCTGTAAAGGAAACAGATCACACCAGTGTGATAAGAAAAACGGACATAGAACAAGGGCAGGGAAAAAGAGGGGGGAGGGCAAGAAGATTTGGGAAAAAAAACAGAGAGCCTCAGGTGCATAGAACTTGATGAGTCTGGAGTTAACAAAGTGAGTTATTAGTTCAGAGAGCTGACTTTACATAGTAAAGGGAGAAAGAGATCTTTAAACAAGAGCTTGATTAAGCTGAAGAAATAAATAATATGACAGTGAATTTAGAAAGATACTATGTCAAAAAGAAGCAAACTCCAAATGCAAAAGGCTCGATTAAGCTAAAAGTTAAATTGAATATTTAGAAACTGTTAGAGCGTTACACTCTAAACCACTTCTCCGATGTTCCCCATTTTGAATCAACTCAGTCCATACTCTACTAAGGTGAAATAAAAAATAAAACTAGGACCCATGCTGTATTAGTGGGTATATAAAGTCCGTGCATACATGGTTGACGGTAGGTGAGGAAATATGTAATTAGGTTTTGTATATGTCATCATCCAACAACAAACTAAGCCTTATTTCCAATAAGCATGCAATTGGCTACATGAATCCTTTTTACCACTCCACTCGATCCACCACTAAATCTACTGAAACGTTTCAATGAAATAATATCTTTTGCAACTACATAATATGTAATTATCAAAATACAGAAAATAACAGACAAAAATAAATGGATTGGTTTGTCTGGATTAATAATTAGCAGATCACACACTCAAAGTGCAGAAAATTATGATCACTTGGCAACAAACATTATAATTGTGCAAGGACCCTGTCACACTCCTTGCCCTGTAAACATAGTTGAGTCTCAAATTGGCTGATGTAAACTGAATTAACATATATCGATGGGCAAAATGGCAAAGTCCTTGTAAACCTATCCCACAAGCCAAGTGCATGCATAGTTACAATTTCCTTCACTCAAATATGCTACATCCTGGCCATATCTAACCCATTATGTATTGCATCTCAGCTAAGTGGATAGTACCACGATGGAGGCTCTGATACACCTGTAAGGACCAAGGTAGAACCCCTGCACTACCAAAGTAGTTGCACACTAGCCAACTGATCCAAATGCTTAAATTTACCAAGTCCTTGTAAACCATTCACACTATCCCCCCACAGAGCATTGATAAAAATATATTGAGCAACAACTCTTAGATGCTCTTCCAGCTTCTTAGATTTAAAAATAGCTGGAGACAAGTGATAGTTAAGGTGCCCTAAAAAGGGAAACACAAAAGCTGGGTGCCCTAAAAAGGGAAACACAAACTTCTACTATAACTATGGAGATTGCACAGGAGACTTACCAAACACGAACACTTATCTTGACCAAAGAAAAAATAAAATAAAATGCGCACGCCCACATACTTATTCTACGCTCAAAAATAAAAATACATTTTGATTTATTTTCTTGTATAAATTATAAGTTTTAAGTTAGGAAATGTTTTCATTTCATATCCATTTTTGTCAGGAACTTTTAAGTATAAATATTGAATAATATTGATACTATGAGTGATATGAATTTCCTCTTAATTTCTAAAGCGAATTCCCAAATCTTGTTATCTGTTCTTTTTCTCTCTCATTTTCTTTCCAGTTTTATGTCACTTACCTTGATGAATGTACCACTAATGTAGCCAGCAGCTTCTCTTCCCAAGTTCATGGCTTCTTCCACTGAGGACACACCAAACTGCACCATAACTGAATCTGTATCTCCATATATGATCTGTCATGACAAAATTATCATGATGTAAGGGGTGATCACACCATGATCTGTGACCAAAAAAATGTGGTAGGAGTCTATGGATTACAGAAGACATGGGGGTAAAGATGGCATATAGACAAGAAACTAAATGACTTAGGGCTGGTGGTGGGCATAAACTTTATGCAGAAAAAAAATAAAAATAAAAACTTGATATTTTACAATGTAAGATATGTCTATCAATGCCAAGAGAATTGAAAAGAATGGTATTACTTTCAAAAGCCTTTTGTCCTGGAAAGTTATGGAACAGAATAATAACCACCTACTAGCTTACGCCAGATTCCATTATAATCTAAAATACAGTCGCACTCTATTGTCCTAGACAAATATACTCAGGCATATTTTAGTCCATTTTACTGGTTAACCACAAGATATTATAGCAACAAGATAACTTTCCAAGTATAATTCTCTGACTTGCATACCTCAGCATTGTGCTCATAGCCTCCAAGAATGGTGAATTTATCTTCCACAAGTTTTTTCGTGTGCTCAATCATCTGTCGACCTATGGAAAGAAGGCCAAATTCATCAGATCAAAATTTTTTTGAAGCATTGCGCAACTTTTATACAAATTAGAAGAAGATAATTTGAATTATGCAGAAGGATGCTAGGCTTTTCAGAAAGATCTATTACCGTAGCTGGTAACACTTGAAGATATCTCTAAACAAGGTAATTGACCAACTGTAGCTCCTGTAAACCCGTATACAGAATTTGCACTTATCTGAAAAACCAGCAAATATCAAACTCCTCAGATCATTGCTAGTGTACTTCATATGAAGGCAATCATAAATTAGTCACTACACAACAAAAATATATTAATCCATAAAAGTGGTCTTTTAGTTAATAGTGCAAAAGAATACCTTCAAAGCCAGTTGACGACCATCTAAAACGGCTTTCTCAAGAGGATCCTTTGCTTCCTAAAATCGAATCACAGTTAATATAGAAAACTGTTCTCATTCAAAACAGGATACAGCATATAGCAGGTAACTTTGGAGAAGAAAAAATATTTCAGACAAGAAATATAATCGAAACAAATATCAGACAACACTACAAGAATGAATAACTTGAGCACCTTCAAATCTGCTTTAGCCCTTCTACGAGCAGCCAAAAGTTCTTCAAGAATTTCTGGAAGTATTCCCTGAAGAGAAATTTACACAATATCTGAACTATGACTTTTGCACATGCATACAATAAATAATAGAATCTAAAGAAAAAAATTGACCTTCTGTAAATTCGATTTGACAAATGTTTCACCAGATGGAGTTTTATTAACACATTCTGGAGGCAGATTAAGTTTCCGGACATCTTCTGGAGTTACCTATGCAATAATCATCAAGAAATGGAAAGATTTGCAATTTCAATCACAAGCATCTCAGGGGAGACAATTATTTTGATAATGTTGTATCTTCTCAACTCCCAAAATCAGTGGTTCACTTCAAAAGAAAGGTGCATGTAGTGAAGAATATTCACCAGTGTGCAATAACACAGGTTATATGCCATCATAATGGATGGGTATAGAGATGCAAAATCCAGTGTTGCAATAGGCTTCTCGTAGAATCCCGCCCTTGCCTCCAGAACCTGCACTATGAATATTAGTAAGCAAACATTTCATTGCTTATTCACAGAAGAGGAGCAACCCACTTACAGAGACAGTTAAAGAACTATACACAGCCCACAACACAGAAAGCAAGAGAATATTACAGTGAGCGGGGTACTTCTCAGGACTTCAAGAGAAAGAACACATTCACAAATTCAACTTTTAACCCTTGCATTTCCTTTCCACGGCCTAAGTAATTATCACGTTTCCTTATCCACACAGCACCCGTAAAATGAAAGGGACTGATAAATAAAAAATCCTGTGTTTTTCAGAATTTCAGAGTTGACAAAACAAAAAGCTATCTGGTTTTTTCTTTTAATTGGATATATAAATTACAAGCAAGAAGTATACTGAATAACATGAAACATTCACACCACACAATGCTCCATGCTTTTCACCTGGGTATAACTCATATGACTCAAAAAACAATTAATTAAGGATGAGGACAGCTAATTCCTCAATAAAACATCTTATACTAATCACATGTAAAACGAATTAGATGCTCACATAATTTCATTGCTGCTTATTGTTATAAACTTACAGAATTCAACTGTGCATACATTGAATGGAATATGTAACAACTTTTACACTAATCTTTAAGAAACCTCCAATACAAATATGTTAGAAGATTCAAGCTAATCCCTTTAAATGGTCAGCCCTTGCTCAGAGTAATCATCTTCCCAAGAGATTAGAACACCAAAGCTAGGATTTCTTTCACCTCGAATAGTTGATATCCAAAGTAAATGAATAAAAGATGTTAGAGCATTATTACCGCAATGCCTTGACCACCAGCAGTAGGGTAGGGATTATGTAAATGATTATAAGATCTTGGACAGCTACTACATGACAACATGGGCTTAAGCATTTTGGTCAATTGAAAATGCTCAACTCTGTTGCCAAGGACATTGGTCAGACAGGTTTTCACTGTTACTTGGTATAAGGGCCCAGTTAATCACATTGAGTAGGAAGGAATCAATGTTAAGTAGCTTTTTGAGGGGAAAAAAATCCAAAATTATTGTCATCCTGAATGTGGATCCAACTATACAAGCATTACAATTTCAGATGAACACTATCTAACAACAATAGGCTAAACAGAGTAGGACGTTGAAATTAAGATCTTTGTAAAGTTTCTATATGTCTAGACAAGAACATTATCACTTACAGTTGCACCCTCGAAAGTTCCCTGTTCGGATCCAGCATGTTTGGCATTTGGAATAACAAGATTCTTCTGTTTTGCTTTCCTTAGAAGCTGAGAAAGCACCTGAAGGTAATGATCATTTATAAGTTTCCCAGCTGCCTACAACCCACAAACTGATCAAAACTCGGTAGTAGTAAATTTATGCAATAACCTTAATGCTCTGCCCCCTAGATAGTAGAAACGAAATGGGAACACCTGTGACTCGAGCCATCTCCACATAGTTGTAAACGAACATCAACTTATCCAAAAGCCGTTGTGGGAGGTAAGCATCCTGAACATGTTTATTACATTCAGTACCCATAAATAACCGAATTTCCCTGTCAGATTATTTTTTTCTTATCAGCACTGTTTTAAGGTTCAACTATCAATTCCCCCTTACTGATGAACCACCGAACTAGATTTATTCATGAACTAATTAAATGGAGAATGAGAAAAAAGGAGCAAGCTATGTTTTCTATATTCCTTCGTAGGCGAGAAAAAAATTTTACGCTACTTAATAGCCAGACTATTGCACTTGCTTGGAGATATCTTGTACCTTCAAACAGTAAACAGCAAGACGCCTCCTAGTTTCTGAGTTCCCATTCTGAAGGTCAGATATTATTGAATGATGGACATCCTCTTTCTGCATGCATATTAAACAGAATTAGTTAGAAAAAAAGTCAACTTCATGGAACATTATAAAATTGTGGGATAAGGCAAAGAAAAATATCAATGCATCGTAACATGGGCAAAATCAAATGACAGGCAATTTGGACATTATGATAAATGGCACTCAAGCAGCACCACTTGTATATCGTGACAACTCATCATTTCAATATAATATTATTAATTATACAGCAGAATTCAGGACACAATATCTGTTTACCAAGTGATTTATTTTTTGCACAAGTTATTTGTCGTATCTCTTTCCGGAAAACATACGTAAGCTATTTTTCTGCCCTTCTCAAATACCTCAAGATCCAGCAAAGTAAATAAAAATTGCACGAGAGAGAGTGCCTTTTTTTTCCCCCTGATCATTCATCCAATAATCCTTCATTTACAAAACTAAAATATTTCTCTAATGTATAGAAAATGCACACTTGTTCTTTTTCTTGAAGATTTACATATAACTCTCCTTTTTCTAATATCAAAGTATACGCAAGGTGCTCTGATAATTTTTCTAGCATGTTATCTTACCCTTCTAAAAGCTGATGATCCTATCACGTTAGGAAACTAAAATACAATAGTAAATGCAGCGGATCATGCATTATGGCTTACTAGAAGACTAAGTCAAGATGATGCAATAAAAGCAAGGTTAAGTAAGGATATCAAATCCACATCTAGACATAGGCAGAACAGTAAAACTCATCTGACACTTGCAAAAGAAGCTGAAAGAGTTATTAACAGCAAATAAGTCTTAACTTGGACAAGACATTTGTCAATAACAAAAATTATTCGAATTCCAGCATTATTTCAGAATCCAATATCGGGAATTTTGCCTCTTAAAGAATTTAAGAAAAGTCAAGGCCCACCTGCTCGCTAAGAAAGTGCGCTGACACAGAATTTAGTGAATAAGAACTTAGTTTGTAATCCCTTTGCATTACCTGCACAAAAAAGATGGGAAAAGGGATAATTAACCATAAGGATTGTGGATGAAAGAGTAAGACATCCAGAAGATGTTTTGGATCATTCAGAAAGACGTCCCAATATCATCAAATACAGTTCCATGTAAAAGGATAAAAAAGAGAAACCTGAAGCAGATCAAATTGAACTCTCCCTTCCACCGTAACTTCTTTACTTTCCCGAGTCCCTAATTGTCTGCAGCTCCACAAGCACGGATCAGTCAACTTCCCAACAAATTATAAGGCAAGGAACTCCATTAAGTGTTAATATCAAAGTACATCCTAATTTGTGGCTATAGACATATTTCTTCAACAATAATCTCCAATGAAAAATAGTAGGGGAAAAGGCTTCTTTGAGAGGCCAAGAGGCCTTAAACTGGCAGGAATGCTACCCTCTCTTATCTTCATTCAAGTTGTGTTCAAGTCTCATATGTTGGTTGCGAAAAGGTTCAGCATCAGCAAGAGTTCTTGATAATATCATGTTACACTTCATTCTTTATTGTGGTGATTAGCGTTGACAAAGTTTTGAAGATGAAACAGTCTCAATTCTCATTGTACAAATAAATGTAGTAGTTTGAGCAAAAGATATGAGAAATAGGAACAATTTTAAGAGTGAAGAAAATAGAAAAAAGAAGACTCTTTTCACGACAGTAAGCATGACCAACTGAAACCAAAATTATGATATAACCTGGATGAAAAAGTCGTATCTTTGACACGGACTCTGCTATTTCTGATGCGTCCAAGTATTGGAAATTCAGCTATCCCTAATACCTCAGCCCTCTGAGACCAAAAACACGTATATGGTTTCATTAAAATAATTGCATATGATGCCTTTTTCTGTGTCAACCCATACCGAAATGATATTGAATCAAAAGTGACAGAAAAGCAAATAGGTAATTTTTCCACCTGAATGAGGTAAGGCAAATCAAATTTGCAGATGTTATAACCAATTATAATATCTGGGTCCACTTCACGAATAAAATCCTGCATTGAAAATAAAAATCAAAAGTTACCGAAAATAGAAAGGATGTGTTTCCACAAGTAGATCAGGCACTACTTACACAGTGGCATTTAAGAAAGGAAAACACTGCTGCATCATGTTATGAAAAGGAGAAACTACAACACATTTTCAACTTCACGGCGTCCTTTTTTAAGGACAAAAGGTTATAACTTTCCCAGCACTTTTTTCTTTTTTTTTTTTTTTGAAAAATACAAGCTTGCATGCAATTCAAGTAGCAAGGACAAGGGAAATATGGTAAATCCCTTCCCATACTAAATTTTACTGAATATCTGCCAACCTTGCCCTCTGTCATAATTATCATGTTAACATAAAATACGTTGGAAAGTAAAAACAACACAAAGGTATCAGAAGTTAAAAACTAAGGTTTCTGAAACACGTAATCAAAGTCATGAAGAGAATGCTTTCTGGCCAGCACAGAAGAAAATTGAAAGGCACAATAATGAATTGCACAAACGGCACTATCTGCTATAATTTTGCCTAGGGTACAAGAATTTTTTCCAAGCACAAAGTTTTTGCTAAAAATGTTACCCTCCAAGCTAATAAAACTTCTTTTTCTGTCTCAAATGACATGACATCAACACCAACAATTGGTGAGCAGGACTTAAGGGTCATCACATTACGAACAAATGGCTGATCCTCTCCTTGCAAGGTAACCAGATTGGCAACCTGAAAAATAAGAAAATTTGCGTCAGCAACTAAAAGCTCATGGACAGCAGCATACAATATAATTCCATATTAAATTAGTTCTGTGAATATATATTAAAAGATGAATTCACTATAACCTGGATGACAGGATCATGAGTGGGCTCAGGAAAAAGGCCTTTACGACCAGCACACTCAATGTCAAAACTTAATATGCGAAATGGTGCCATTTTCGAGAACCTCCCTTCAGGAGCATGGCTGATCAAGTCCGAAAAGCTGAGATGAATTATCAAGGAAAGTATTTTTACAAGAAATAAAATCCTAAATAAAATGGTACGCGCCTCCGTGCTTAGATGCTACAAAACTTCTGTGCGAGAGGATACTGGCAATCAAACTCTAATTGGGAATAGGAGAGATTGCGTGCTGTCTTTTTATACTTTCCAACTGGAACTTCTATCCAATTGCCACCAACAATGTTGTGATCAATCATGAAACGGAGAGCAAAAAGAACATTACTCTCAAACGTCATAAAACTCTTCATACCGAGTCCATCAATTTGTATGCCTTTATCAAGGATACCTGCCAAATACGCATATTAGATGGGCCGAGAACAATAAGAAATAAACAAAATGGATCATATGATCAACCCCTTTAACATAAAAAAACTGCATCTGCACTTCTTTCATTGCATATGTTTCTACAATATCTAAAAGCTATCCAATATCTCCATCTAATGTTGCTGCATACAAGAAGTCAATTCAAGAGTACTTACTGTGAATCGATAGCAAGTACAGGCAAAGCATAAGGACCTCTCATTCACCTCTAACACACAAATAGAGGAATGCCAAGCAATTGGAAGACTACCAACGGTAAAAACATAATTTTGCAGAGCATAAGAAAATCCAAATTAATACCACGGCAGCTAGTGACCATTGTTGGCAATGCCACAACAATCTTGAGGAAGGACTGAGAACTCTGTTGTTGATAATACAAAATGCTTCTTCTCTGAACCAGTTCAATACACCGAACAAATTTTGGAACCTTGCTGTTTCTGTTTGCTTCTCTCATCCTACCCTGCATTAACCATGTCCACAACAAATGCAACCACACGAGTGAACGAAGTCACAGATGGAAGTACACTAATTAAGAATACATAATTATTCAATTGAATTGAAGAAACTACCTCGAGAGCTTGATGAAAGTGAGAGATATCATCGGGGCCCATTCCAGGAGGACAACAGATATAGAAATATGGTTCAAATCCATGTACATGACAGCAAACACTATGTCCTGGAAAACATGTAGTATATTAATATTTAGAAATGAAAAACATAACATTATGTACTACCTGGATGCAAAATAACTCACTTGATTTCTTCAAAAATCTTACACAACCATTATTATTAATTGCACATTAGACTTTACAACACGATAGGTAGATGAACACATCCAACAGCCAGGATTCAGTGTAAAACCAACTATTTGAAGCCAGAGCATTAACTTTCTTGGGTGAAAGAACCCAATCAATCAGTAGTCACATGGTAATAACTAAGATAGGAGGATGTATTCAACTTGGACTTTTAAAGACTTATTTAAATAAATGACTTTTGGAGTTTCATGAACTTTTATTGACTTTTATAGAATCAATGAAAGTCTTTCATACACCTCTAGAGACTTCCATTTAAAGACTTCTACATAATTCAATTTGACTTTACAGAGTTTTATTTTACAAAAAAAATTATTGTACACCATCTTATATGTTTATATAACTTATTCCACGTCCTTGCTTTATTGAATTATTTATTTATACACTAAAATGTAATAATATTCTGAACCACTACTCTCATGACACTAACAACATTATATTTCTCGTTTCTAAAAACATTTTTAAAAGAATATAAATGATATAAGTCACCTCAATTAGAAAGTAAACAAAAAATTACAACATTTCATTACGCGTTTATGAAAAGAGAAAAAAATCTCTTATGTTCAATATTATCAACATGTACAAACCTTTAGAAAGTTACTAAACTAAACGAGCAACCAATACATAGAAATTTTATTACAAATTAATCTTTTTTCATAAAATTTTAGCTAAAATTGATCGTTTTCCATTAGAAAAATTGTAGGAAGTGATGAAAAAAAAGATGGAAAAATCTTATAAGAGGTTTTATTTACTAATTGATCCTTTTTTCCATAGAAAAAAGGTAAAATTGAATAAAAAAGAAGAGAGAAGAAAATGTGATTATTAAAAAGAGTAATAATAATAAGTTGAATAGAGAAAAACATTGATTATTGTATCATGGCTCGAGAGTTCATAGAATGGACGAAAGAGATATTACAGATTGAAAGATATACTCTTGTGGAAGTGTTTCAAAATTTTTGGGGTGGATGAGAGACTTTTTATGAGATTTTGTATTTTATACTTTTTGTTTAGAAGTTTTTATATTAAGGATTTTATAAAAGTCATTGACATTTTGAATTCACTATGATTTTTTAAGATTTGTAAGAAGTCTTTGATTGAGGCCCCGTTTGGCATGATTTTTACTTTTGCTTCATGTAGAAGAGTATATGAAGAAAGCTACCTTAATTTTTGTTTGGAAACAAATTTTGAAAAAAGCTTCCTATTTCAAAAGTGAATTTTGAGGAAGCAAAGTTGGACGAGCTTCCTCTAAAACTTTGACAAATGCACTTTCATAAAATTAGTCAAACGAGTCCAAAAGTAGGTTTTAAGTCTCAAAGGCTCCTTTTATCTTTTCAAAAGTCATGTCAAACGAGCCATTAATATCTATGATACTTGGACTCGAATACGGGTATTGGGTAAGGGTACGCATTTAAGTATCGAATCTTTTATTTTCTAAATTGTAGAATACGCGAACACTAAAAAGAGTCCAAATTTCGAATACGATTATATGGGTACATCTTTCAAATTTCAATTTTTTTCAACAGACAACCACTTGTAAAAAGTTGATTAAAATAAAATTTTTTTAATTTTATAATTTAAAGATGTCACGTCCTTTTTAAATTTTAAAAATGTCTTGCACGTTAATTTTCATCTAGTGTAATTGGAAAAGAAAGAGATTTGGCTTCTTTTACAAGTTTGACTTTTCATTAGGGTAAAATGGTAAATTAAAGTGATTCAAAAGTATTTTTGTTTTTGAATTCGGGTAAAATGGTAATTGTCGCGTTAAAAATTGAGCCAATTAATTTCTTTCATTTTCAATACAGTCAAAAATGGCTCTTCACATATTCTTCAACAAATTAGGGCTTCTTCAATTTTCTTCAGTCCACACTCATCAGCCGCCCACACACCATCTTCAATTCTTCTTAAACATATTAAGTTTATGTCCTTCAACAGATTAAGTTTCTCATCTGGCAAGTTTTCTATGTTCTTTATCGGTTTCTTTGCAGTGGCGCCTCCATGGTCAGCCTTCCTAGGTTGCCGACAACTTAAAAATTGAAGGACTCGCCCCATATCTCATATCAGTACCCATGTCGCACCGCGTAGACACGGGTATGCCGGCCGAAATGCCAAGTCCGAGCATCACAGATTAATACCTTAGGACGTTTAAGGACATTTAAAAATTCCATATTGAATACCAATGACTTTTATAGTCTTAAAAAATCTTGATTGAATACACCTAGACTTTTTAAATCTATAAAAGTCTTTAAAAGTTCAGATTGAATACCCTCCCCTTAGCATCAGATTGTTTTGTGAACCAAAAGAAATTATTCACAACTTAGATCCTTAATTTAATCTTATATCCCGGAATATTAAACAAGAATAACCATTAGATTAGACGAAAGTGTAGCTGCATCTCTAACTTTCGGAATACTAACAAGCACTGTCTGATTTCATACACTGGTTAACCTGCACAGAAATTTCAACTTCAAATTTCAAAGTGCTGCGATCTCTTCTTCAAGCCAGCTCTTTTCATCACCAGATGCAAATGAAACCTAGTTTTCTCCCCGTTAAGATTAACTTCCACACATGTAACTACTGTACCTATCTGAATATTTTATGAGTTTAAAATTATGCTTCACTTTAAAAAGTTAAACTCGTTGCACGTTATAGAGCATTGGCTTCTGGTGCAAAGTTGAGAGATTGAGAGAGCGAACCTTCATTGGTTACCCCAAATATCCTGATAATTGCAGCTGGACCTGAAGAGTTTGACAGCAATTCTTTGTGGCTATCACCAATCACATAGTCAATCTCCAACTGTTGAAAAACTTGAAAATAAATGATAAAAAAGTTACATCACAAATCCCATCACAACTCTAGGCGAAAAATCTAACATTTCCTTCAAAACCCTAAAGTGTATAACATTTGGAGCAGTTATAACTGGCGATATCAAGGGACAATAATACAAAAAGGGGGTAAAATGGATTGCTCGCGGAAAAAATGTATAAATATTGTGCCGCATATATTGAATTTCAGGGAATGCAACTAATCGTTATTTGATTCTAAACAAAGTCAATATTAGCAGTTCCAGTAAAGCCCACTAGAAAAGGGTGTGAAAATTTAAGGGAAAAAAATACGACTAGATGTCGTGTAGGATATGCTTCAAAGGTTGTGCCTCGCCCTAGTATATCAATCTAAAATGTTGGTGCGAAATTAGCGAGTCGATTGTGACCATTATGCTTCAGTGATCGCACAAGTTCCAGAAAGCCCCAATTTTAAAACCCTAAGAAGCCATACCTCTCCCCAATCCCCCTCGTGAGGAAGGTAAAAGAATAGGAGCGCATGTTACATTGGCAGCAGCGGAATTGAAGTGTTCTGAGTTTTATTTCATTACTTACTAATGTTCTGAGACTGATTGATGTATGATGAAGAGAGCGCAGGACGTTTCCACTTCCCCAGACGCTCGGAGAGGGCGCGGCGCTGCGAGTCCTCCTCTTCGTACTGAAGAAGAGTTTCCTCGAGGAACACGTCTTCATCGAGCTCCTCTTCTTCCATGGATGTGCGCTGCTTCTGCTGGGGTGACGGTGTCGCCGGCGCCGGAGTAGGCGGCGCTGGGCGTTTCCGGGTATTGCCATTGGTACCCATGAGTTGTGGTGGTGGTGGGTTTTGGGAGGGAAATGTGAGCGATATTCCCGCCAGTATTGGGAAGGTCAAATATTTATAGGGATGGTTTGGAATCTTTGGATCACGTGAGAATCACGTGATGGAAAAACCTTGATAATGTAAATTTTTTTATTCACTTGTTTTTTTATATATATTGTTAAAGAGTAATAAAAGTCTCCAAGTGGTTGTTTGCTTAAAAATATTCATTCGAACTTTCATTTTAATGACAGTTTCACTTATCAATTACTCATTTCCATCCCTATATGATTTTAGTAACTTAAGCATGTATGAGGAATATTTATAAATGGATATAAATAAATAACCGATGAATTAGAAATACCGATAAATTTCACGAAATATGAGAATAAAAAATTGTTTAATCAATTATAAACAATTTATTATCATTAGCCAAACATGTTCTTATAATGACACAAGCAAATACTCAAACTTATCTTAATAAGGATATGAGTATGTTTGATAGGTTTCGTTTCAAATAATTTAGACAAATAACAAATTTGATTGGAAATGATAATATTCACTAATGGCCGGGTCTAATTTTATTAAAAATTTAATTTTAAATAGTCAAATATACGAATTTATTGTGAACTTTCATATGAAATTCAGAACATGTTCATCTAATAAGTTTTATATATTAAAGACAAAATGAATATTTAACACTACCTGAAGTTACAAGTCAAATTTACTTTTCTATAAAATGCCTAACAAGTGAATCGTCTTCACAAGTAGATAGTGACGAGATGAGACCTACATCGTCACATTTTGTTCAACACAATATTTATTGAATTGATATTCATGCTCTTTGCAGTTCGTGTCATAAGAAGACTAATTCTAACCATCAATAATGAAATAATAAGCCTTCAACTGTCTATCTATATATATTGGGTAAGCCTGAAAATTCTTGATAATGTATATGGACAAATACTCATAGTACAACACCCGGCTATTAACGTTAAAAAAACTTCTATCTTGCTTGTGACAACTGTATAGCTTCTTGGCCATAAGTAGAATCTTCAGCCCAAATGAACTGGTGGGACGATAGGGAAGATTCTTGATATCTTACTTTTTCAAGTTGTTCCCACTCAGCCCATCTCTCGGCCAAACCCACTCCCTGCATCATGCTCAAAACATCTGCTATTCTCGGACGATCTTCTGGTGAACTCTGGGTGCAAAGCATAGCAACTTGGAGAATTGTCTTGACTTCTTCGAGATCATAACTGTTCAAGTTCTCATCAATAATGTCCTTGTAATTTTCCTCTCTTAGTAATTTTTTGATCTAGAATTACATCAAAATAGTTGGAAAGTCGCTTAGTATTGGGTATATATCATGACTATAAAGAATAGGGCAAGCAGAATAAGAATATCCAAATGTAAAACAACAAAGAGGAGTTGAAGAAAATTTTAATAAATAAGTGGACTTCTCCGTATTAAGCTTTTATTGGAGGTTATTCAACATCGTATTAAAGCATGCAAAAGTTTAGAATTCAAGTCACATTGCCACCCATTTATCATATTGTGGGTGTGGGCGCAACCTTTATGTTCCAACGAGAACCTTCAGACTAGAAATCTTTTGGCCAAAACTCTACAAACATATGGATGTAGGTGTAAATTTTCACGAGAAACTCAAATTCAGTTATTTCTAAAATGGAACATTCCTTGAAATCGATATAACTTTTAAACCAGCACAAATACAAGAAGTAACAAATAAAGTACGATTTTGCAAGATTTAATTCCAAAAAATAGTGAAACAGAACTTACGTGATCCAGCAGCAAAACCTCCTCATCCTCATCAAGCCGGGAAAAATCTATTGCACGCTGACCAGTTACTAGTTCTAGCAGAGTAATACCATATCCAAACACATCCGTCTTTTCAGAAGATTTTCCTGTAGACAAGTACTCGGGGGCAATGTGTCCCATTGTTCCACGTACTTGAGTGGTAATGTGTGTGAGGTTTGTGTCCACTAGTTTTGCTAATCCAAAATCTCCCAGGACAGCTTCAAAATCATCGTCTAGAAGGATGTTTGCGGCCTTCAAATCACGGTGAATAATCTTAGGGTTGCAATGCTCGTGAAGGTACTCCAGGCCATGGGCTGCACCGAAAGCTATCCGTTTTCTTGTTGGCCAGTCCAGGCCTTTCTCTCCGGGTTTTAAATCTATCATACTCGAAAGATTTTAATTTTTCAGTGAAGCACTCAACTCACATTTATGACATGTATAAGAAAAAAATAAAAGTGACTAAAGAATTCCAAAATCTTTCCCTTCACCATGAAGTTTCTTGAAGTATAGTGAGTATTATTCTCTAAATATATTCATCTTGCAATTAAAGGTGATGGAATGATACAGAACATGTTAAATACTATTAATATCAATCTTGCTATAATGACTATCACGAGGATATAGAATGTCTTTTTTGCAGAATATTATTAGCAACGGCTATTTTGGGCATACGGAGTAGCGAAGAGTAAATAGACTCTCCTGCAAGGAAAGGTGGTTCCATGGAATTTGCATCTACTCGGTGGAGTGGGGGCTAAAAAATGTATTTTCATATTCATTCTTTCCCATTTTAAAGTCTTCAGATTGTAAACTATCTCAGCCAAAAGACAGATCATTGACGAAAAAGAAGGCAACTCAAGTTAAATGTCACGAGAGTACCTCTTAAGCGATATGCAACACTGAGGTTCTGCATAAATGGGTAAACAAGAATTCTCTCTGTAGAGGTTGTACAAAACCCAATTAACCGAAGCAAGTTTTTGTGAACTGCAACACTTATCAAGTGAACCTCCCGTAAAAATGCAGCCTCTCCACCAGGACTACGATAATCCATTAGGCGTTTCACAGCAACTTTTGTGTTGTCTGAAAGGATACCCTTGTATACTTTTCCAAAGCCTCCTTGTCCAATAATGTTTCTTTCACTGAAATTCTCTGTCGCTAGCTGTATTTCCCGCAAGGAAAACCTTCTGAGTTGTCCAAACGAAATTTTGCACTCATCTTCACCTAAGTGAAAATATGAGCCATACATCAATCCAAGTGGAGTTCAGAATAATCTCTCTAATTGTACTACAGGGTTCAGAAAAGAGGATGCAGATATCTACAATAATCATCAACTCAAAACAGGAGGGGCAGATAACTCCCAGCAGTGAGAGGGATGGAAAATTTTGGAATACACAAATATACAAATGCACACACCAATTAAGGAATCAAACCACCAATAGACTGGTTTCTTTGTTAACTTGAGTCTTTGATTCCCGTTTATCAGAAGATGAAGTTCCCATATTCCCTTTAAATGGATTAGGAAGAGTAGGAAATACTTGAAATAATTTCAACCCATGATTAACTTTGACATCAACAAACATGTAGAGAGCCAATACCTCGGGCTCTCAGGACAGTCTTTTCATATACTATGTTGTGTACTCAAAAAGGATAAAATGGCATCAATATCATAAAAATTTGAAGCAAAATTTACCTGCCACATCAACAAATACATCAGGTTTCAGTTTATGCACCAGATGGAATCGGTAGGCAAAGACAGCCCCAATTAACAGGAGAGCAAATGCACATATGCTTGCTACGCTAATAGCGACTTCAAATTTTGATTTTTTAGTAGAAACTGCATTGATATCTGGAGTCAGTTTCTGTTATTTTCTCCACAAGAAGAATAATATTCAAATAAAACTGAGAACTTCATAGAAATAAACAAAACCTCGGGTGGAGGGATTTGGAACGCAAGGGTGCTGGAATTTGTTTCCACATGTGAGATGCGTCCCTGTGAAGCTGATACGTGATGCATAAAACAGAAATGAACGAGTGGTGGTGCCAAAAATAAGATTACAACTTTAGGTCTTAATAGAGCTCAAATTGATGTACACAACAAATTAACTTACCAACTAGAATCTATTCTAATCCTCACTGTATCTGCTGTATGTTATCATGGACGAGATCACTCAAAAATTCATCCCAGGAGTTCTTTCTAAAATTCTTTCCTCTAAGATTACAATCTTACTTCTAGTTCATACTTCAAGTTAATGTTCATAGCATTCCAAAAATCAAGTCATGACATCAAAAAAGAAATCCATAATCTAATGCAAGCCATGTAAATGTTCCAGTACCTTTGAAATATTCCATAATCACACTTGATTAATCATGATAATTTCCAAATTAACCAGCATGATGTAGGATAGGAGAAAGCAACAAGAATGGGGAAAGAAACCGGAGAGAAAGGGGGGAGAACCAGAGAAGAAGCAGGGAAAGGGAAAATCATTGGCTGCAAGCCAAAATAGTTTTTTTATTTCAAATAATCATCGTCTAACTTGACAACAATGAAAATATCCAATAAATAGTAAAAACATAATCTACTGGTGACGGGCTTAAGCCAACTCACTACTACAAATCCAATAATAATAAAAGCATAATTAATAAAAATCAACAATAAAATAGACCGTGATGCGTGATGTCCGCATCACAGCATAACAAAATTATGGGCCCACGATGACCACAGAATCCCAACAAGCCTAATATTTCACAGTTTTGACAGAAAAATGAAAAGAGCAAGAATTCCTTTTGACCAAGATATGGAGAAGCATGATATTAAGCTTCCTTAGACTTAATTGAAATAAAATTTAACAAAAATGCAAGAAAGCTAGAAAAATTTCATGACACCTGTACTAGCTTAGCACGCAGTTGTTAGGACCTAACAGAGTGTTACTGTTCCCAAAATTCTGGTTCTACAATAAAATCAAAGATTTGAAGAACATTAAATAAGAGAAAACTTACTCAAAGCTGGGCGTTGAAAACAATTCTGTAGGAATTCTTCCTGACAAATTGTTGGATGAAAGATTCCTGCAAGCAGAAAATTCCACTAGTGGTATAAACACGGGGAAGATAGAGTGCCCTCGAAGAACATTCATTAAGACGGTGAAGCAATGCATCGAGACTTCTTACAGTTCCAATAAGCCCGAGATATTTAGAAGCGATTCAGGGATAGGTCCACTTAAGTGATTAGCATTCATCACCCTGATTGATGCAGAGTTCCAAAATTGTCACTTCGGTACATATACGCTTACATGAGAATAAGACTTCTAACAAGATATAGCCTTAAATTAGATAACATGTATCGCATGGAAAAGAAATAATAGAACGCCTTGTAAATTAAAAGTGCTATATTTTTAATGCCTGCCTGCATAGACTTACAAATGTTTCAGGTTGTAAAGTTGACCCCAAGCTGCTGGAATGGAGCCAGTGAAGTTATTGTATGCCAGATTTAAATTCTGCAGATTCAACATGCTTCCAAGAAAATCAGGCAATGGACCAGAAAGATTATTATCATGTAGATCCCTGCACAGAATGAGATCACCTAAGGTATATCTCAAAATGAATAACTAGGCATAGAATGACATCTCAGAAGAGATCTTTATGGGTCAAAATTATCCTTGCGGTTTCTTAATCTGCTACACAACAAGCAAATTTTAGTTCCCTATACACTTGGAGTTGGCTACGCAAATCAGTTTCACCATTCCACTCAATTCAGCGATATATCCATTTAAAACTCCAATAAAATCAAATCTTCTGCAATCATCCCATACTAATTCTAGTCAATCTCTTCCTAATCCACACGTCAGTTGCATCACTGTTATGAAACAGAGCTTCTTCGTGTCTATGCAAGATTTATCCTGGATTATTGTCACCCTCAACTGCTATCATTTTCCTCATTTCTTATTTTGCCCATTCTAGTTTGGCCACGTTTCCACGTCACATCCACATTATGGCTATATTAGGGTGAGATGCTAATTGCTAGGTGAGCTAAATAAACAGAATGTTGAACCATGTACTAAAGGTGAGAAATTTAAGAAACAATTGCTTGAGAGTATTTTCGTTATAATGCTTCTTCAGAAGAGATAGATTCTTTATGCCTTGAATAATATCGAAAGCAAACATGTATAGAGATCCAAAATAATAGAATTTTCATTGATGCATGCTGTAAAAAATCAGATCTCAATTAATATGCTGACATGCAAGTTGGGGCTTCCCAAAACTCCTCCGCCCTCCCTCTCCAGGAAAAAAAATAAATGAAAAGAATGAAAACAAAAGACAACGAAGGATTGAAAATTTTCAAATGATTGGAAGAAGAGCACAAGGGGGACATTTCGCAAAAAGGAAAAAGAGACACAACGATACTTACAAGCTAACTAGATATTTTAATTTTGCTATTGCTGGTGAAAGAGTTCCGGAAAATCCACTTGAAGCCAGGCTCCTGCAAGTTGATGCATTAACAAACAAAACACCAGTAAATTGAAAGAAGCTGGGCTGATAGATATGACTAAGTTCAATTCCGTCCTTTCATAGTGGAATAGGGGAACAGGAAAAGTGAAACCATTTATTTGAATGAAGAAGAAGAGAATTTAATACTAACAAGGATATCACGTTTCCATTTCTACATGTAACACGAGACCAACTGAAACAGGGGCTGACAAAATTATAGTTCCAATCTGCAATTTTACTATTTGAGTCATTCAGAGCTGTTCGAAATTCAACTAAAGCTTCACCTGAAATATCAATGGAAAGGGAAAAAAGCTCGTTCATCAGAATGATAAAACTACCACAAACAATTGATACTCTGTGTCTTTCAGGTAAAAATTTCTAATTTTTCTTTATACTGGTTAACTTTTATGCATAGATTATACTGGTTAACTTTTATGCATAGATTATATAGTAAATTACTTTTATATTGCTTCGACTGCTAATATTTAGAATTTTAGTATTGCATTGTTCTGAAACAAAAATGGTCATTGTAGCAATATTAACAGTCATTCTATAAGAAGTGGAGACAACCCCAATTCAAATTGCTGAACACCTTGCATTCTCTATTTTGAATCTCTGATGTAGATAATACCAAAAACAACTAACTGCACAGTTTTTTTTTTTTTTTTTTGGCAGCTAACATCACATTTATATACTCAGCAGTTGATATGTGGAAAATAATGACTGCAATAAGATAAATTCTACTAGTATGGATCGTGGAACAAAAACTGAAAATGTTAGAAATTGAAGCATTATTCTTTCAGACAAAACACTTGTAATTGGCTATTGGAATAGGAATGGAAAAATTTCCTAGAACCAGAAGAAATGTCCAGGATGGTTTGGTCCAGTTTAGTGATAAAAGTTAAATTCAGGTCTTTTAAATCGAATTCTGGTGAGTTATTGGGGCTCAAAGGCGAACGAGAGAACCCGATCCATTACCTGCTTTTTTCTTTATTTTTTTAGTTTTTCATATAATTGTAAAATTTGTATCGGTGAATAGATCTTATCATAAGGCTTCAGTCTATGCCTAATCTTCTAGTCTATTTGTTTAACACCCAAACCCAAAAGGCGAACCATAGAATCCCCGTAGCATCAAATATCAGTTATCTTCATAAATTTGAGAAATATCTAAAGCCATATTGTACACTTCACCAAAAAATTTGATAAAACTAGCATCTAGACAAGTCTACAAGCCGTATACCTTCAACATCGGGCTTATTGGAGCCAAAACAGCTGCTGGACAAGGATAGGAGCACAAGAAGATTAACCGTTAGCATTAGATAGAGATAAGTAATGGAAAAGGATTCAGCCATGTGATCTCCTCTATTTCCAAGCAAGATGTTCCCAGTAATCCTTCACCTCTTTTAGTTGATTCTAAACAAAAAAAAAAAAAAACTTCAATCTGGTAAGACGACTCTCTAAATATGTCTCATGGGTTGCATGATGGCAGAGAAAACAAACAATCTATTTAAGTCACACCAGGGCATAATAGCTTCATGTGAAATCTTGCCAAAAACAGTTTTAAGCACTAAGCACCATAAAAATATTTAGATCTCTTACGTGGTTGAATTTATTCACATCTCAATATTTCTTGGGCAAAGTATGTACCGTGCATTGACAAATTGATGCTAAGGGATCCTACTTCTGGGATGTGTTTGATGTATATTATTGAGGAAATAATGTATTTTAAATAGTAATATGATGAAAAATATATGGTTAAAAAGTAAGGAAAAATTATTGATGTGATGAAAAATATTATTTTATTGAAGAATGTGTAGTTGAAAATGAGTTTTAAAATAATGTATTTTGAAAGAATGTCTACCAAGCATGGGCATCATTTCTTGGAAGCTAATTGTTAATTTGACTTTTTTTAAGCTAGCTTACCCAAATAACAGATTGTTAGTTTAATTATATTTACAAAAGGATTTAGATATTGTAAAATTTGCAGATTAACAAGAATAATGGAGGAGCTGCATTTTTCACTCAATATTAGCAGAAAACATATCAAGACCGATATTCAAATAATTACATACAAATCATGGCTTCAACATGACACCAATGGAAACTATAAGCTCTAACCATCCAATCATTAAAAAAGAACAATTACATATCCCCATAACATTATCTAGAAGCAGACATGCATGTGTTCACACACGCAAATTAGCAAAAACGTTGTAGGAAGAATTAAAACTGACCTTGTGTGGCCAATCTATTGAAGTAGTTCAGAATGAATCATCAAGAAATACAACAAGTAGATTATAATCAGCGTCATCATGATTATCTGGAAAAGCTGGTGGCTTAGTGTCGGGGACCCACAAAGCATTCAGACGCAAAAGAAAAAACTTTTATCAGGAAAAAAAGGGAATGGGGAATTGGAATTGGAAAGGCGAATTTTGGGTCCAATGGCTATAAGGGTAGTGTACATGAAATTGAGTTGATGGTGTAGTGAATGAGAATCCCACTACTAATACAAAAAGAAATGCTCTCGTGCTTTGTTCCCTGTCTAGTTGTAATTTTAAGATGCTTAGTAGCAATCAGTGAGCTAAAGAAGCTTCTTTCTTCATGATGAGATGATATTCCCTGTTTACAGGACACCTTCTTTTATAAGAAAAATATCATCTCGACATGGGGAAACTTGTGTAAGAAGCAAATAAAAAATATACATGCACCTCGTTTCTTTGTATTTTTAAGAGAAATTCTTACCACGGTCCCCAAAGATTACCACTTGTCTCACTTGGGTCCCCTCCATTTTTTTGTCACATTAGAGAAATTCTTACCACGGTCCCCAAAGATTACCACTAGTCTCACTTGGGGCCCCTCCATTTTTTTGTCACATTTAGGTCCCCAAACTGTCTTTGTTGGTGCAAGTAAGGACGAGTGGAGGAAAAACATTCAACTTTCTGTCAAATAATCACTTTAAAAGTCAGTTCGTCCCATTATTTCAAAAAAAATTTATTTACCCATAAACTAAGGGGCTCATTGTTTCGAGTGATTGTTTGACTGAAAGATTAATAGATTTTCCGTCTATTTGTCCTTATGTGCACTGAAAAAGACAGTTTGATGACCTAAATACAACCAAAAAATGAATGGGAATCTAAGTACAACGAATTTAATGTTTGAGGACCGTGAGAGAATTTCCTTATTTATAATTAAGTTCCGTCCAATTCAGCCCTTGTTTGGTGGCTATTTTTTTGGTTTTTTGAAAAAAATAGTTGGAGACAAACCAGAGCTCAATATATCGGATATATCGTGAATTTTTTTAATTTTTTTTCCCTTTTTTCCATTTTTCGAGGAGAAGGAAATATATTAGTATATATTAATCTACCACTTGTATATTATGCAAGAAAACTTAGCACGGCATAATATCCTCATAGAATAATATGAAATTTGTACAAATCGTATTACGATAAAATAAAATAAATGATTATTGTATAATATTTCATTCTCTATTATTATGTAGTGTTGTAATAATTAGTTACATTTCTTGATTAATTTAATAGTCCAATGACATATAACTTTCATGCACGTTGTTCTCGTGCATTATTTCATAGATTATACATTATAATGGTGGTAATAGTATACCCAACAAAGATAATAGTGCAATTTATTATATGAGTAAAACATGTGAGATATCACACTGAAAAATGGAAATGGACGATTGGCCAATAAAGATGCATCTATAATCTAACGAATTCTAAATAAGTTTCTCGAGTTCATTAAAAACTTGAGTATCTTTGAACGTGAAGAGCACATCTCTCTTGCACGATTGAAGTAGTGAGATTTTTGAAATAGATTTTTCTCGTTTATTGAATTTCACGGAATGGACAACTCACGTGTGTGCCATGTTGTGTTGTCACCATAGGTTAGATACATCCACTATGGTGAATAATTGTTGATTAGAATTAAAGTGGAATACAATGTGAGTATTGGGTCAAAGGTTAAGCACTAGGGAAAGATGATGCGACGCAAAGATGTTGCATTATCCATAACAACACTATAATAATTCAAAAGGCGCATTTATTTTTGGTCAATGTAAAATTATTATATATAATAAAGTTACAAATGGCATGATAATAGGGAACCAAAGGTTGTAGCCACTCGTACTTTGCCTTTTGCTAACATTCTTCTACTCTCGATTTAGAATATTGGTATCCACAAATAGTCTAGATGATAATTAAGTAATATTAATTAATATATCATCTGAAATGTGCAGAGATTCTATTTACAACAATAATGATATCTGTAAGTAATGCTTACAAATGACCGTCAATGTGGCATTACTTCATTTTGAAATAATGCATATTAATTAATGCCATCTGACTTGTTGAGACATAGATAATATTACTCTTGTTACGCATTGTTTTGAAAATTGAATTGGCCCGATCGGTTCGACTAAAAAAATTGTGAATCGATCTAGTTGTAGGTTTATAACCGAAAATATAGGAATCGATGAAATTACCGTTTTAACTGAAAATTGGTGATTTTGTAGAGTTTTTTGGTTAGCTTTCCAAAAAAAGAGAAGATTGCTAACTATGCTTTGTCTAAATTGTCCAAGATATGTGAAAGACTATTTAACAATTTGTATGTAGAAGAAATCGCCTAGAAAAAATGAGGTGGATCAGTCAGAGTGGAAAAATGAGAAAGAAGCCGTCGTTTGGAGAAAATGAGAGAAGGAACATCCGTAAATGGCATGTGTTTCCGGGTTTATAACATTAATGAGCTTTTTGTAGGTGGTTAAAATTAAAGAAAATGTTATTTGTACATAACATTTTACATAATGAGTACCATAATTCACAAATGTCAGTCCCCTATTGGGAGGCGCCTTTGCCCGCAGGTGCCCCTATAGGGTGGCTGCCATTTGTCAATTATGGTTAGGGGCAAGCAAATTCCGAACGAACCAGCCAAATCGAACCAACTAGATTGATTTAGGTTGATTTTTTTGTTGTTTTTACACGGGTTGGATGGGTTGGTTGTGTAGGCGGGTTAGGTTGGGTCGAGTTATGTGTTAACTCATGAAAATCAAATAAACTCATCCAACTCAACCGGACTATATTTATGAACTTTACAAGAGTTATGATGTTGAAACTCTTAGAAAAATATTATAAGACTTGGATATAATGCATTTTTACAAAAAATAGTATAAGCAAATACATATTCAACACAAAAACATTTTAACCGTCAAAAATATTTTTTGGTTTCATATAATTTAATATTAATCGGTCCATGTAACATTTCATGATATGAAGTGCCAAAATAATTTAGAATTTTTGGTCATTGCAACTATAGAGACCTAATATTATATAAGTCGTGAGTCAATTAAAAACCCAATCAACTCGACCCGCCTACTAAACTTTGTTGACAAGTTGTCAAAAACCGATTAATTCAATCCAACTCGATCGATACTTGATTGGGTTGGGTTTCAACTTTTACACGGGTTGTGTTAAGTAAAATTATTATCAAACCGATCATGTTGAGTTTAGGTTGAGGCAAAAACTGACCCA
This sequence comes from Fraxinus quadrangulata, assembly GCA_903798255.1. Lineage (NCBI taxonomy): Eukaryota > Viridiplantae > Streptophyta > Magnoliopsida > Lamiales > Oleaceae > Fraxinus > Fraxinus quadrangulata. The sequence goes on from CAIGRB010014766.1 coordinate 61,374, forward strand.
ACCCAACTCAACTCAACCCAACCCATGCCTCCCCTAATTATGACACACATTATGTACGTCCAGCATAATCCTAAAATTAATTGGCGCCTCCCAATAGAGAGCCACCATTTATCAATTATGACATCCATTATGTACGCATAACATAACCCTAAAATTAATTGTTGATTTTAATTCAAACCAAATAAGGGCGTTATGAACAAAAGGAGCTTCACCCATGCTTGACCTCTATTCTTTAAAACTCATTTTTAATTACACATTATTTCAATAAAATAATTTTACACATGAACCTATAACTTTTCCTACTTTTTAACCAAACAATCGCCTAAAAAATTAATTTTCATAAAACCTATTCTTTTAAAAAAAAATTCTCTGCCACACAATAGCTTCGTTATTTTTTATATTGACGATGATCATCCAAAAAACTTGGCAAATATAACAATACCAACTACACAATAATTACCTAGTTAAAATCTTGCAAAAATATGTATTGACGAGTAGCATGGACCATGCTGAAATATGTTAAGTCGCAACATGAACAAATATACATGTTGACCTCCAATCAACAAGTGTATGACAATCATGGACACTCTTAACACTTAAGTCAAATTGTGAAAAAATATATATTTAAATGTGGAAGAAACACAATGGATGAGAACGCGAGTGTCGAATTTGAAGAGATAATATCGAATATTATAATGTACGATTATGGTGCTCAAAGTTGCATTCTCTTTGAAAAGCATTAAGTGCTAGCTTTTATGCCAGAGAGAGAAGAAGTGATGATCATTAAATGCTTGACATGGACCTCATCCCAATGGGACGTGGGTTAGGCTCAAAAGGTGTAAATCCCAACTCTCTCATAGGCTCGTTGCTATCTTAAATAGGGGGAGAAAACCAGCCACACTATGTCAAGCAAAATGAAAAGATGACCAAGTGTATATGCTGCAGGGTTGTTAAACCTGTCAGATGTGTGAACTATCTTTGTACGTAATGTCTTTTGGTCGAGGTGATATGTGTTAGAAGATGCCTTTCATAGGAGAGGCCAATCGCTTTTGAATACACTGTAGCAAGAGGTGATGCAAACCTCCGAAGTGTTACTGCAAACGAGGGGCTTCAATCACTTCGTTAGCTATCTAATCGCTTTGAAGACTATGTGGGATGGGGGAGGCGATCCATAGTGTGAACCCTGTGTAATTTCTTGCTTTGTCTTTATTTAGTTTGCTATCACATGACTTGTCTCGTAGGATGGACGTAACAATACAAATACTTTATAAAAGCAAAAAAGACACAAATCACTGATTTTGATTAAAGAACACAGATACAATGTATCATTTGTAAAACTTTATGATCAAATCATCCATTCAACAGCAAAAACTAGATATCAATGTGATCGTCTCCTTTTATACTAATTGTGAACAACGTGGGATTAAGGATTACAAACAGCAAAATCAGTGTCAATGTCATAAAAATGTGAACAAACATGCCATCACAGAATGCAAAAGCCTTCTACAGTGCACAAATCCAATAACTATCCTCGTGAAAACTCCGACTCATAAAGTGAAAACTAAAAATAGTAGAATCCAAAAGTTTACTCCACACAAACCTAGTAAAAACTTCTATGAAATCCCAGAATATGAAGAATAAAATGAACAACTATAGTACCCATTAAGTTTCAATGTCGAAAAATCGACAACAATGGAATATAAGACGAACAGGAAAAATTCTTAGAGCATCTCTAAGAGACTCTTTATTTTAAAAGAGCACATCTCTCATAGACTCTTTAAAAGAGCACATCTCTCATACATTCAAAATTGAAACACTTTGAATGCATTTAATTATAGAGAGTGTGTTTGGCTCTCCAAAGAGTGAGTTTTGTAGAGCCAAACCCACTCTCTAAATTAAAATGTTAATCTAAAGAATTTTTTGGAGATACTCTTACCGAGTGTACAATGTAAATGTGTAGTTTATTTTTCTTCTTATTTTATGACGAATTATTTTATTATCACTGCCTCTTTTCGAACTGCTTCTGTGTTTCACGGATGCTGGTATAGCAGCCCTTCACGTCCATTAAAGAGCCAAACCTTGAAATTAAGTTTCTGTTTGGCCTCCATTAAATTAAATTTTATTTTTCTCTCTTTTTTGTCAACCACACATTTTTTCAATAAAATAATATTACACATAAATTTAAAATTTTCTCTTTATTTTCAATCACACATTTTAAAAAAAATTATTATTCTCCTCGTTTAAATGTGAAATACTAGAGTCCAAATATGTGTTAAGTTTGAATAAACTCTTTATATTTGAAGAGCCAAACTAAAACTCTATACTTTATTATGATTGCATTTAATAAAATTGTAAGTTTCAACGTTTCACCTAAATATATTAGCTAAATTTTTTTAACTCTTAGGTGGTGGGCTTAAACTCCTACCTTGAATTTCACAGTAACCCGAAGTATCCCAGCCCACGAAAAAAATATTGGACCCGGCCCGTAACAAGCCCGTCTTCTGCCCTATTTGATTCCACGGCAGACTTCTTTCACTCTGCGCGAGGAAATGATTTGATTTGCGTATCTTTCGCAATTTTGGAGGGAAAAGAAAGAGAGAAAAAAAGTGATGCCACGGAGTATATCGAGGTCGCCGTCGTACTCGAGGAGGCGATACTCTCGTTCTCGATCACCCATCACTCACCGCCACTCCGGCCGCCGCAGCAGCCGCCGTGACCGTTCTCGTTCTCCTCACAGCAGGTCATCCTAACATAAGCCTCCACCAATTGACAATTATTCTTTTGTTTTTTTTTTTACTGCAATTACTGTTTGCTTGACTCAATAACAATTAATTTAAATTAATTTTTAATAGCTTTTCTGCTATTGTTAACTCTGTGCGAGGAGGAAATGTTAAAAATGTTTACTTTTCCTAAAAATTGGTTTTGGATAAAGTGCTTGGATTGGTTATTTGAGTGTAATGTGCTAAAAAACGGAAACAAAATTATAACTCAAAGCTCAATTTAGACCTAAGGGGAAGTTTCCGAAGTGAGATAATTTGTAGCTCTAGACTTCCAAGGAAAGTTGCAACTTTTGATGCAATTATTGAATTGACATCAATGTAGTTCTGTGGAGGCGAATCTGTTTCTATAAACAATTGTTGATAAGATTTGATTTCTCAATAGAAGAACGGGAGAATTTTTTTAGCATTGTGGATTTTGAGATATTATACAATCCAAAGGAAACTTGGGGACTTATTACGTGGATTGGATTCAAGATTTATTTACATATTCGCACCAATATAAAGGGGAATAGTACAAAATTTGCAATTGTGACCTCTAATCTACTGGCCTTTTAATCAAATCCCTCTTCAATAATTTTTTTGCTGTAGCAGGAGAAGAAGTAATTCTGCTACTCCACGAAGGCGAAGAAGTCGTTCACCAGCTTTGAGGCGTCGCAAAAGCCGGTCTCCAACCCCAAGGCATCACAGGAGACATAGAAGCCCGAGTTCGTCTTTGTCTTCGCCTCCTAAATCTCGTAGTTCCAGTCTGACATCACTTGAGCGCAAGAATGCTAATGAGAAATTGCGAAAGGAAGAAGAAGAAAAGAAAAGGTAAAATCACAATATCCTTTCAAGAATCGTAAACTCCAAGTTCTTTCTTTATAAACCCAAGTGGTCAATAAGACTATTCAATTGTGAGTTGAAGGGCTTCTAATTTTTTCTACCACATAACTGGGCAGATACATATGCGTCTAGACCATAAATAAACTAAATAAGTTTGAATAACAAAAAACAAACAATAAGACGTATTCACAATAATGCGGGGGTCCTCTACATCAATTTTCACCACTCCATATGTTCATTCCATAGCAATTATATCACTGATCTTTTGTAAGGACCCAGTACTTCGTATTTGAATAATCACTGATGTCTTGTATAGCAATGTTAATTATTTTCCCTTACAATACTTATTGTTATGAGGTATATGTGAAACATTCACTTGCCTGCTGCTTTTCTTCTTATTCCTTCTCGACTTGGCAAGATGATGGCTCTATTTTGCAATTTTAGATAAGCTACTATTTTGATCCAATGCTAGAGTATGACTCAGCTTTATGAAGGAAACTACCAATATGTTGCATTTACTTCTATGGGTGGTTGTATTTTCCATTCATGGGATGGAAGGATTATCAGCGAGTGAATTTTTCAATGCATTGAAGCATGTTGTCGCACTTTCTGGATGTATATCCTCCCTTTTCTCGTCCTGAAAAGTGCCATTAGTTTCTTGTAAGAATTCTCATTTATTGGGATTTTCTATTTCTTCTTAAATGAGCTTTTTCAGACTACAGCATGAGGCAGAGCTTAAACAATTAGAAGAAGAGACTGCAAGGAGATTGGATGAAGAAATTCGAAAAAGGGTTGAAGAGAAATTGGGTTCTGAAGAAGTTAAACTAGAAATAGAGGTACGAATTAAAGAAGGTCAGAAGAAACTTTTCGATGATGTTGAAGCTCAACTACAGAAAGAAAAGGAAGCTGCTCTGATTGAGGCAAGGCAGAAAGAAGTAAGCTCATTCGCTTTTTTTTTTCCTTCCCTTTTTTTCTGTGTTATCTTTAGGGATCCTCTCCTCTTTGAGTTTTAATGGTCGTGCGTATTTTCTTTGTACTTACATATCTTTTCTTGTAGCTCTCCGTTTCAAGAAAAATTCAAATCTCTGTTTTGAGGATCAGGCTTCATTTGTTGTAATAAGAGAATAAAGAGAAATTTGTTTTTAAAAGTCATTATGATCATGGTGAGAATGGTTGGGAATATTAGGCAAATATCTAACCCTATATCTAACAACAACACATTGGAATAAACAATTTCCCTTCTCTTGTTCGAATCTAATAGGAGATAACTAAATAGAGCAACCACCAAACAAAAAATACACGAAATAAACAACACAATATTTAACATGGTTCAACAATGTGCTTACATCCACTACTCCAACTCCAAATAACTGTCCACTATAATTAACAATAATAGGTACTATGATCTCTCCAGATAAATCTAGAGGTTAACCAAACCATCAACAATTCTTGGCACCTAAAAATCCTTGTCTATAAAAGATGGAAGTCCTTAAAAGCTACTATTCTTGGAATGCTACTAAAAAATCAATGAAGGAAGGATCTCACAAAAATTCGCTACACAATAGACAACAATTTCTTTGAATGAATTGTTAGATCTTGTAACTGTTGGATTTGAAGCTCAATGAGTCTGTATAAATTTCATGGTGATTAGACAATGCAGTGATAAGATAAAAATGCGAATATGCTGTCCGAATTTCATGATGTTTGGACCACAAAACATTGAGATATAAATGTTTGATCAACGAATGCACAAGTTGGTCGAACTGTGAGAATTTCCTTGTTTGTTGCTCTATGTTTCCTCCCTCTTTGGAGTTGGATTTGTCTTCTTGCACGCTCCAATTTTCTTGTCATTTCATCCTATATATAGTAATTGAGACATCAAATAAAAGTCCTAGTGGGACCATCCTTTTTCTTCCGGCACAGGTAAAGATAATGTTCAAGGTTTCCTAGATAAATTAGGACTTTAACTAAAATTCCTTGTTAATCTCATTCTCAATCATAATTAGCATTGGGTCTTTTTAACTATACCAATTTGTTTGGGCTAGGACCCTTGATCTACCTCGAGACATGGGGCGGATACACAACATGAACATCATGCCTCTTTGCATTTAATTGGTTTGGAAAATATTATATAAATTTGTATAGTGCCTCTGCTATGTGTACTTCTCATAAATTGTTTAAAACTCCAATAGTTTATTTGTAGATTTTTGTGATTGCAAAAAATTTGAAGGCATGAGAAGAAAGGAATTTGTTATGCGAGAGTAAGTTTTTAGATTTGTACAGGATCTTCCGTTTCGGCTCTGCACGGTCGGCCAATAGTATTTTGCATTGGCCAATATTTTAAATTATTGCCTTTGTACATGATGATACACAAAATTGAAGATATAATGTGATAATTTAAGATTTAGATCATGGTGGTCCTATATGGTGCTATGAATGAATAACGTTGTAAAGAGTGTCAGCATCAACCTTTGGAAAGAGGTGTTGATGTTCCGACCCTGACGATGATGGAAAAGCTTTAGTATCTTGAAATTGGAATTATAATGATGTTAATAATTATAACGTGATGTCAATTATGAATTTTATGCTCGGTATTTTGTATCTATACCATTAATATTGATTTTGTAGCACAAAGTTCAAAACGAAATAATTTATTTAGGAAAAAAGAGTTTTGAACAGTGATTTTTAGAAGAACGTGTGGTTAAAAAGTTGGAAAAAATTTTGGGTTTACGTGTAGAATATTTTATTTTGTGAATGTGTTGTTGAAAATGAGTGTGTAGAAAAAAGAGTTTGAAAATAATGATTGTCTGACAGAGGCTTAGTAACTTGAGATGAAAGTGTTTTTAATTTGGAATTACTCTCTAAAGAGTGAGCTTTAACATTTGGAAAGAGTTGATGATGTTTCGACCCCGCTGATGATGGCAAAGCTTTAGTATCTTGAAATGGCAATTATAATGATGTTAATAATTTTAAAGTGATGTCAATTATGAATTTTATTCTCGGTATTTCGTATCCATACCATTAATATTGATTTTGTAACACAAAGTTCAAATGAAATAATTTAGTAACTTGAGATGAAAGTTTTTTAATTTCTTGAAAGTCCACTCAAGAAACATAGGGACAGGTCTTTAGGCTATCACACTTACAAGCGGGTTGGGGGGTGGGGATTGGCATCATTCCCTACTAAGTATATTTATTGAATACACAGAAGGCACATACTGCCTTACATCCAAGAGAGTACAAATGAGGAATTAAGAAGAAAAAACAATTATCAATTAACTATTTAGCCCTTGTTTGGAACTCATTATTTTCAAAATACATTTTTTTCTCTCTTATTTTTAACCATACATTCTTCAATAAAATAATATTACACACAAATCAAAACTTTTTTCTTATTTTTTAACGACACATTCTTCATCAAATCACTATTCCAAAATGCATTTTTTTTGCAAAAAATGGGGCTGAAACATGCTCTTAGTCAAGAATAAAAGAATGCATTTACAATGCAAATCATCTATCTCTTTAGCTTGTAAACTAGGAAGGTTCCATTTATCCAAGTTTATCATATCTGTGATTTCCCCTTTTAAGTTCTCAAGGTTGCAAGATCTTATATTAAATGTTATTTCTTTAAGGCCTGCGTTTGCTAGCCCATCAGCCATGGCATTGCCCTTCAAATATTTGAGAAAGTTACCTGCATTTTCCTTGACCAGAAGTGAATTTCATTTAACATTGTTGCACATGTAGTAGACTTTTATGTTGATATTGTGATTTTATCAGGATGATAATGGTTTTGCATGTATGATGTGCACACATGAGTTTGTATGCATTGATGAGTAGTGTTGTAGAGTCCCGATCAATTGGAAGGGTTTGTATCATATTATGAGATATGGATGTTGGGAAATTATTGATAACTGATATTATGTGGAGATTTATATTTTTGGTTGGTTAATGTTATTGAGGTGACTGATTATTTGTATTGGAAATTTGACTGATTTTGCAGTGCAAATGCACGAGTACTATTGTCAAACGGATGCAACATATGCAATACCAGTGCAATCTTGCTCTGCCTCTTTTGATTTGTTTGTTTTAAATGTTGTAGTTAATCCCAAATTGGTGCCATATAGGGCTTTAGCATCAAATAACAAACATCTGTGCCTGATGAAGTGCCAAATAAAGGAAAAATATTTTCTTATCGCCTTCTTCTTTCATGGTTGTGACTTCGGAGAAATGCCGTGTTTTTATTTCAAGGATTTTACCGTTGTTGCTGTTCTTGTTGATGAAGTTCTTGATTTATTCTCTTCATTTGTCACCAGTTAACCGCATGAGTGGACGAAGCAGAAAGGAGAGACCTTTTTTGTTTTTTTGGGTGCATGTGACAAATTGGCATTAAATTTTTTATGTAAAAATTTCTCAATTTTCCAGATGCTTCTTAGCCCCCATTTGAGCCCCATTTTAAACAAAAAATGAGTTTTGTAATAGTGGTTTTTTTGGAGATTTTGTGGTTAAAAAGTATGAAAAGGTTTTTGCTTTACGTGTAAATTATTTTATTGGAAGAATGTGTCGTAAAAAAATGAGTTTGAGGAAAAATGTATTTTGAGATGAAGGAGCTCAAACATGGATTTAATGTTCTGCTCTTGAAATCTACTTGCAATTACATTAGTTGAATCATCAAACTTGTGAGCTTTCAGTGTATCTAATTATTGATTTACTACATTTTTGCTGCTAATTGCTGCATAACAAAATCAATAGGAATTGTTTATTGTTTCATTCTACACCTTTGCGAAGTTTTCTGTACTGAAATGCTTCTGATCAACAGGAGCAAGCTCGAAAAGAGAGAGAAGAACTTGATAAAATGCTTGAAGAGAACCGCCGAAGGGTAGAAGAGTCTCAGAGAAGAGAAGCTCTGGAGTTCCAGAGAAAAGAGGAAGAACGACTGAGAGAGTTGGAACTGATGCAAAGACAAAAGGAAGAAGCACGATGGAGAAGATTTGAAGAAGGGGAAGAGCAAGCAAACCGGATGGCTTCATTAGTCAAGAACAAGACTCAGTCAAAATAGATTGGTCTATAGCGATGGCTGAGCGAGGCTTCAATTACAGAAGGATTCCCAGAGGCATTTGTCTGATTATTGGAAATTAGCTATGTAATACTGAGAGTGCCCTCATTCAAAAAGAGTTAATTACTCATTTCTGTTCACAGTTGCCAAACATGCCTTTATATCTGTTATCTACCATTATCTCATTGAGCTCTAAGTATATTTGTGATGGAGAGTTAAAATTGAAACATGGAAATGACTAGGAATTTAAAGAGGTTCGACCGTATTTTGACTTCTTAATAGGCGTGTTTGATATGTTAAGCTGTATAAGATGTATGATTAAGATGAATGTCATATATTTATTTGTTGTTGAGTTTAATTATTTTCAGTCTAGCTTACCAAACATGTCTAATACATGGGATTTGGACGATGAAGATGTGTATACGGCACAAGGTTATGTAGGGATTGATGGATAAATCAATGGATGGGAAGTATGCTTGGTTGCAATGTTCATTTTTAGATCTTGATATATTTGCACTTCAAGTAAAGTCAAGTCTCAATAATTTTCAACTTTTTATTATATAAAGATGCAATAATGTTCATTTCAATAATTTGTGTAAGAGATGAAATAGCAAGGTTTTCTATGTAGTTCATTTGAATTATTGAAAGCCCTTTTTTAAGTTGCAGGCCTCTTGTAAAGAAATGTATCATTTTCTAAATTTATTATTTAAAAAATGGGGTTATATTAGTCACTAAACGACTGATAATTTTTGGGTGTCTTTCATCATCTTTGGAATTTTATATTCTATATATGTATCGGTATTATAGAGTATTAGGGTTCCATTCTTAATGGCCGGCCTCGTAAAGAGGAATAATCAGAAGTCCTTATAGATTGTTTGTATATTTCATCATTAATTGATGTGAGATTGTACTTTAACATGTCGATAAGATGACGGCTCATTTGAGAACATTAATCTTGAAATATTATTTTCTTGTTAGAGCTTTACACAAATCAAATTGCTCAGTTGAACTTGTTGGACTATGTCACTATATAGTTTTTGAGTTCATCTTAAGAGGATGATCTATTACGAGGAATAACCATTATATATTGTCTATTTATTCATCATTAACAGAAAATGAAATTTTACCCTTTTAACATGTATTTATATGCTTAACTCAGTTTGACATATATGTTTGTATGTATGTACACGTGCTACCTGATACCCCAGTACTGAGAACAAGATGCATTGCACCTAACTTACATTGGGATTTTAGAACCAGGAATCAAGCAATTGGACCATGCACGTTGAATGGACATAGCAGCATGAACCGCCCATGTGCCCAAAAGTTAACAGTTATCTTGCAATATTTATAGAAATCTGCGTGGAATTGTGATAATGCAATAATGTGTCATGACTCATGGAGGGGAATATTTGAGTAGCAAATGTGCCAAAACTGGGCAATGACAGGTGAATATGATTCTGCCTACAAAATGGGACCCCAAAAAGGAAATTAATACAAGTGTTTGTAAGAAATCTAAATTTTTATGTCTAATAATTTCTCCTAAAATCTCTCACTATGATTATGGGTATTGGTTCAAACAGACAGTCCTTTTCTCATCCCCTTAAAGGAAAAACAAATATTAATCACTTTTCAAAGTACTATGCATTTTCCCATGTTTGAGAATAAATTTTATCAAAAGTGATTTTTTAAGAACGTGGTTTAAAAGTATGAATTTTTTTTTTTGAATTTACATGTAAAATTATTTTATTGGAAGAATATGGAATTAAAAATGAGTTTGAGAAAAAATAAATTATAAAAATGGGGTTCAAATAATAGCTTAATTTTCACCTGATTAAAATGTTTATATTTTTCAAAAAGTAAGAATTTTTTTTTGAATTTACATGTAAAAATATTTTATTGGGAGAATGTGTGATTGAAAATGAGTTTGAAGAAAAATGAATTATAAAAATGGGGTTCAAATAATAGTTAAATTTTCACCTGATTAAAATGTTTATATTGTTCAGAGAAAGAATAATTATATATATTTTTTATCTATGTATTCAAATACAAGTTTAAATTAAAATATATATGTAACCTCTGCAGTGAAATTTGAATTCAAAAAATATATTTGCGTGTGGAATGAATTGAAAATCTATATTTGCGCGTTGAATAACCTCTTAATTTAAGAACGGAAGTTGTTACTTATGTTTGACTCCCATTAAAATTACAATTCATTTTTTTTTATCTTTTTTTATTAATCATATATTTTTCGATAAAATAATATTACAAGTAATCCCAACCTTTTTTCTTCTTTTTTAATCACACACACACACACACACACACACACACACACATATATATAGATATATATATTTTAAATACTATTTCAACCACTAAAATTTCAAATAATAGGGACTAAACGAGGGCTAAAGAGAACAAATTTATCCCATGTTTTATAGAAATTAAAAGTCAGATTTTAATTTAAGTTAAATCTAACAGTTAATTAATCACACATTTTATGAGAGTTATAATTTTTTAATTACACAATTAACTAATTTTTATCAAAATTTACTTAAAAAAAATGATTTTAATCCTTATCAAGGATTCATTTGCAATCATAGTTGACTAGAATAAAAGTTTTGTTGACTCATTGTTTGGCGAGTATCCTACGCGAATCAGGATACTCCACAAAGGCCACGAGAAGTTGGGAGAAGAAAAGATTTGACAGTGAAAGTGGAAGAAAAGATTGACACTGAAAGTGGGTATAATTGAAATGGTTGCGCCGAAAGGGTTGGCCTCTACCCTCCAATTCCAATTCCAATTCCAATTCCAATTCCTTTTTCAATTTCAATGTCATCACAACAATGATTAATAACCCTTTTGACTCTTCTTGAACCTAATATGAGAATATCACGAGTCATTCGGGTTGTGCTACTTGCATCCCGGAACAGCCAGCTTACAAGTTTCGGTTCGCTTGCAAAATTTCAACGTGGTCTATTCTAGTTTGCGCAAGATAGACCAAGTCGGCTATGGACGGTCTTGTTCACTTCGACACTAATAATAATATATAGCCACTATTTGGTGAAGAGGATTAAAATAAGATTTTTATTATGATTTTGATAAAAATTAATGAAATGTGCGGTTGAAAAATTATGAATTCCGTAAGATGCGTGTTTAAAATTAATTGCTGACTTTGATTTAAAGTAAAATTTTAATTTTTAATCTCCACGAGATGGGAATATAGTGAGTGTGTTTAGATAACTAACAATCCAGAGAACGAATATAATTATACGCTTATATTTCTGTTTAGTTTAGAACAAGTGCATGAATAGTGTCGACAACATGAAGTCATCACGATTCCACATCAAGAAATCTAGTCAAAGAAACCATTAAATGAATGGTCAAGATTTGAACACTACTTTTTGGCATCGCATCTCAAGGATAACACTAATATGTAGAAAATAAAAAGTATCTTGTTTTTTTCCAGTAAAACTAATAAAATTTGTTGCTGTAAGCACATACATAAAAATTATTCTAATGTCTATGAGAATTAGAATTTGTTTGGCAAGATTTTTGAAAAATCAAACACGTGCTTCTATGATGAGAAAGTTAATTATGAACCCGTTTAATTCATTTTTTAAAAATATTTTATCTAAATAGAAAGATTTTAAAGAATGTTGATAAAATAA
>CAIGRB010014789.1:11443-48447 GCA_903798255.1 Fraxinus quadrangulata
CAGATCCTCAATGATTTAGTAGACTTGATATGTGGTTCTTTTTGCGATAGAACTCTCGCATGCGAAGTGTACGTAAGCCCTGCTTATCAGAGTTAAACCAATGTAGAAGTACTGCACCTGAAACCATTTTTGTATTCTGTGTTGCGGGCATTGGCGAAGAAAACCCTTGTATCATTCCCAAGCCTCTGAATAGCATTTTGAGTCCAGTTGTTGGAATGTAATAATCTCGTCCCTCAGCTTTGCAATCATTTTCGGTGGAAAATATTTGCTAAAAAATTTCTGACTCAATTGGTTCCATGTAATGATGCTCTGAGGTAGACAAGTGTCTAACCATTCTCTGGCTAAGTCTCTCAATGTGTATGGGAAAAGCCATAGTCTAAATGCTTCATTGGACACCTCTGGATACTCGATGGTTGCACACATATCCAAAAATCTTGATAAATGAGCATTTGGATTCTCCAAAACTCTCCCAAAGAATTGTAGTGTATTTTGGAACATGTTGATCACATCAGTCCTCGGGTGAAAGTTTGCCTGACAAAATGCCGAATATACTATGCTATACTGGCTTTCTACAATTGGTGGAACCATGTACTCCCTCATTATCCTTACATGTTCATTAGCTGCAGCCACATTTAGTTGTGCTGCTTCCATATTAGCCCCGATGACTATTTGATTCAAATTTTCCTTTGTCATGTCTTCATCTTTCTATTTTTGATGTGTTTTGAACTGTTGTCTTTTTTGAAGGTTGAATGTTCGTTTGATCTCTGGGTCAAATTAAGCAAGTCATTGGTTCTCGAACTTCACATACAAGGTCCTAAAAAAGGAAGCAAGAAACACTATAAAGTTTTTTCTAACATAATGAACTTAGAAAAAAGTAAAATTCAAATTAAATCAAAAATTAATTGAACTTATCAAAAACAATAGTTCCCAGCAACGGCGCCAAAAACTTGATCATTTGAAAACCCGCAAATGCACGAGATCGTGATCGAATAATATAATGATGAATAAAATGTTGAACCGATGAGTACTATGTGTTTGATCAAGTTATAATTAATTGCAAGTTTAATCGAATAGCAAAAAAAATTTATGATTTTTTCTATATTAATACCTAAATTACCAATTAAACTAAAGAAACTAAGTAAATGTGTTTTCAAATAGGTGAGATGCATTACTAAGATGTTGAATCCCTCTTATTATTCCATTTTTAGTGTAACAATAAAAGTGACAGTTTAAAATTATTCATATTGGTCAATGTTCCTAATTTAATTAAAAGTCTCTCTCGATAGCGATCAAATTTATTCCCCTCATATAACCCTTCTATCTCTCGATGAAAGATGCAAACATGATAAATGTATTAAGAAGTGCTAGAACACCTATTGAAATCATATAAAATATAGAGGTATATCTCTATCATCTATCAAACCTTACAATATTTATTATATTGTGCTTAAACCTTATTGTCTCTCTCAATAAAAATAAAATCCACTGACAATTCAATTGATAATCAAGCAATTGAAAATAACGATAAAGACGATAATAAATATCCATAAATCAATTCAAATTAAAGTCAAAATAATTAATTAAAAACTAAAAATATAATAACAAGGGTTCATCTCATCCTAGCAATGTATAAAACTAACCTAACATATTGAAATTACAATAAATCATATTTAAGTGAAAAGACTTACACCCAAATTTTTGATAAATTGAGAAGATGAAAATGAATCTTGAAATCTTGAATCTCTTTAATGATTTCTTGATGAATTTTCACTTGTGCCTTCTCTTTTTTGCCCAAAAATTAAGTTTGAATCTTCACTTGATTGAATTCTTTCAAGTCCCATTCAATTCTTTCACAAAAACTATGAATTTTTCTCATTCGATAATAATAATTTGTGAGTATTGGAGTATGAGATATATGAGAGGTCTCCCATATGTATTCCATTATTAGGTATTTGTAGGAGTAGAAAATTGGTTGAAAATCACGTTCAATTTGGTTTCCAAAAGAATTCCAAACGAATAGGGAAAGTTGCATTCGCCGCAGATTTATTTCTCTGTATAGCAATCTGTATTTTGGCCATAAATTTCTCTTTCGATATCCGATTGAGACGATTCAAAGTTCTTTGAAAAGCTAATTCAAAGTGATACAACTTTGAAAGAGATAATTTTTCTAATTCGGACGTTTACTATGCCAAAAATAGGTTTCAATATAAAAATTTGAAATATACTTGTGCAATTGGAAATTTATTTTGATCATATTTCATTCCTTTTTGAGTTCCAATTCCATCCAGTTGTCTCTTATCAATCTTCAAAGTATCGTCTTGTGGTCCGAATCAACTATTGAATATTTACAATTTGGTCCTCAAACTTTGGACTTTGCCATTTTTCCTTGATGTTTCTTTTGTTTATTTTAATTTCTTGTTTAACCATTGAATTTTACCTATATAAATCAAAGTATCGTCTTGTGGTCCGAATTAACTATTGAATATTTACAATTTGGTTCTCAAACTTTGGACTTTGTCATTTTTCCTTGATTTTTCTTTTGTTTATTCCAATTCTTCATTCAACCATCAAGTTTAACATATATAACATAAAATACAACAATTTAGGATATATTTTGTCAAAAGAATTGTCAAATATCGATATTTTAGGCTCCAAATAAGTGTATAAAATATATTTATCATCATGCAGTGTTCTAAACTTATTATGAGCCTCTCAACACAGTGGCGGAGAGAGGGGTGGGCACCCAGCTCAAGCCAGATTCTGTTAAAAAAAATTGGTTATAGCCCATATTTTTTCATTGTTCAACCCAGTAGTCCCAAATCATGGCTCTGCCCCTGTCTCAACACTACAATAAACTAGTTATCTAATTGGTAATCAAACAAACAAATAACAAAAAACTCATGCAAGATTAATCAAGAACACAACAATAAACTAAACTACGAGTCTTTGAATTAAAAAATAGATAAACAACAGTCTCATCTTCATTCGATAAAATTAAGAAGTTAGCCTAGCATACTTTTATATAAATTACAAAATATTTATAAAATGACATCACCCAAAATAAAGAACGATAGAAGAAAGTTGATAAATCATTTCATTAATCATGAAACTTGAATCCTAGCCTTGAATCTACAATTGTTTTTGTTAATTGCCTTCAATTCTCTTGCTAGACATTTTTTATGCAATATAATATGATGGTACGTTCTTTGCCTCAATAATTAAGTTAAATAGCAGCTAGGAGTTGATACCATAAAAAGTTGGATCAAAATAAGGAATATGGCCCCCCAGATGAACCATGCGTGCGCATGCATGGTTCATCCTCTTGCGCATGCAACCTAGACCAATTTAGTCTTGGGTTCACAAAATCGACCACTTGCGCATGTCTAGTTTGACTTCTTTGGGACCAATTATAAATTGTTTCCTAAAATTCTCATTGGTTCATAAACTTCTCGACAGGATGTTTGGGTCTTTTCCTCCTGAAATTTCAGTCCTGGGCAAACTTTCTTGTTCAATTGGCTTTTAGCATTCTCTAATCGTTGATATACAATTTGAGTCAACTTTTGAAAGTTTGCACTTTGGTCCCCGAACTTTGAATTTCTTCATTTTTCCCATTTTTATTCCTTTTATCCATTTCCACCATCTTACATCAAGTTTTACCTAACAAATACAATTTATCCAAAAACTAAGCCACAATTCATCAAACTCAAGAACAAATAACATAATTTAATAACCTAGATAAGTGTACAAAATACACTTGTAAACCTTCTATATGAATGAAAAGAAAAACTTAATCTTGCTAGAACTTTACTTTGGGTTGTCGCCAAATTTTGCAATACTAGGTCGCCCTGATGCTTTACCATGCATCTACTTGCTTTCACTTTATGTATCTTCTGGTCCACATGTACTTACTCGGTCTTATTTATGTATGTGCAATAGCATTTAAGAAAGTCCATGAGAAAAGTAGGTACTCAAAAATAAATATATTCTCGGTTTAAGGAGGACTTTGAGTTTGTCATGCCATCTTGTGAAGTTGGCACCATCAAATATGTCCAAACGCACTAAATATTGATTCATCATTTTGATTGTAATGAGTGTAGATTTAGTTTTCATTACAGTAGAATGACGAATATCGTTTGAGATTGTTATCAAAAAAATACAGTAATGGGGAAAATAAAGGAAGAAGATGATAAATATAAAATCCGGCAAACGCTTTAACATAAAGAATATATCGATGTCCTCAATGATATTTGCCCCCTCTCAATGGCTTTTATAAGGATTGAAATAGAAAATAGTTTGTAATATTTATCAATCTTTAATGAATAACACCAAAAGCAAAGTAATTCTTCAAATGAACAAGTGGAAAACTAAGACTTTGAATATGTGAAGAATAAAAAATTTCTTCAAATTTTGGATGAATTGTAGAATTATTTTTTCTCATTCATGTTATGTTTTAGGGATGATTACTATCGTGTATATATAGTTTTCAATCATCTCTACACGAACTGGTTCCATCTCATCATGAAAAGTTGCATTGGTTCACCAAAAGAACTACTAGAAAATTTAGAAAAAAACCCAGCCAATGGCTATTTTTTATAACGATGCGACCGCATGGCTATAACGTTGGCCGCTACATTTGGCCCTCAACGGTCACATGCGACCGCAAGCCTCAAAAGCTTATGCGACCGCATAAGCCATAAATATGGCATAAATTTTTTTTTCTTAACTTCATCCAAATTGATTTTGAACAACAAAATTACAATAATCCCTCACTTGTTCAAAATCAATATTCACGTAATCAAATATCAAAACTCATGCATAAGGATTAAATATCTTTCGATTTGAATTTAACTATAATGTAAATCTCATAAAGCATTATCAAAATTTCAAGTAGCTAGAAAGCTTTGAACTAGTTATTCCTTGTGACCATACCGATGAAATCACACACACAAGTGTTATATTTTTTATAAGTTCCTCTAGCTCACTTAGTGCTAATATAGCCTTGCACTTATCCTTTTTCTTTGAACTTTTAAAGAGAGAAAACTCCAATACTCAAATGAGGCGTTACAACCTTGAAGTTCACATATGTGAAGTTCTTCTAGTATCTTTGTTACTTTTAGAAGAACTTCATTAATAGTGTAGAAGAATAACAAAGATATATACTAAAGAATATAATTACTTTGTTACTTGTATTCCGTACTGAACTTTATTAAGAATTTTCTAATTATAACTCATACCTCCAACAGTAACAACCAACACTAATTACCAAAGATAAGGTTTAATAAATTTAATAGTGTTGAAATTCATCCACTTGTCGAATGACTTGTTATCGCCCCTTGAACCTAAATATACTTAGTATACTTTTGGTAAAGTTGCTATCATTAGTGGATTTAATTGAAGAGTTTCAACCCCATCCTACTTGATGTCAATTTTACTAACTCTTTCGTAAGAGATTTAGTAAACGGCTAAGTTCTCACTAGACTTAACATGTGTAAGAGAGATTATTCCATGCTTTATTAATTTTCTTACATACTCGTGTCTTAGACTCATATGTCTAGACTTTTATTATATACTTCATTATATGTTCGAGCAAGAGTAGCTTGACTATCACACAAAATAGATATTGAAGAAATATCCTTTATATCAAAAGGTATTTCATATATCAGATCTCTTAGCCACTCAGCTTCCTTTCCAATTTCGGCTAATGCTACAAACTCCGACTCCATTGTTGAGTGAGTAATGCAAGTTTATTTCTTATACTTCCAAGAAACTGCACCTCTTCCAAGAGTAAATATGCAACTTGAAGTGGACTTATTTTCTCTTGCACTTGATATTCAACTAGCGTCAGTATATCCTTCCAAGATTTTAGGGAACTTTGTATATTGTAGTCCAAGGTTTTTGGTTTTCTTTAAGTAACCCAGAACCCTACCAATGGCCATCCAATGTTCAGAACTTAGATTGCTAGTAAACCTACTTGGTTTACTCATAGCAAAGGCTACATCAGGTCTTGTACATTGTGCCGCGTACATCAGACTTCCAATTACACTTGCATATTCTATTTGAGCTATTGATCTCCCATCATTTTTGAGACAATTTGATACTTGGATACAAAGGAGTATTAGCCTTCACGACGTTCAAGTGTTTGAACTTATTTATTATATTTTCAATATAATATGATTCGCTCAATGTAAACCCCTACTAGCCTTTTTAACTTTGATACCAAGAATAGTATCCACTTGTCTAAGATCTTTTATTTTGAACATTGAGGATAGAAACCTCTTCTTTCTTTCATATTGTCTATATTGTTGCTGATGACCAACATATCATCAACATATAGACATATTAAAGTAATTACATTATCGTTTACTTTAGTGTAAAGACATTTGTCTTCCGAATTACGATTAAAACCATTTGGTAGTAACTTAGAGTTAAATTTCTCATGCCACTTTTTAGGGGTTTTTTTAATCCATATAAGGATTTGATTAGTTTGCACACCTTATATTCATTTCCGGGTAGAACAAACCCTTCGATTTTCCATATAGACCTCATCTTCGAGATCTCCATTTAAGAATACTATCTTTACATCCATTTGATGAACATGTGAACCATAAATTGATGGTAGTGCAAACAAGATCCTTATCGAGGTTATCCTAGCCATAGGTGCATATATGTCAAAGTAATCTATTCTTTCCTTTTGACAATACCCATTAGCTATTAATCTAGCTTTGTAGGTATTAAGAGTTCCATCGGAATTGTACTTCTTTCTAAACACCCATTTGAAACCAATGACTTTAGAACCTTTTGGTAAATCAACTATTTCCCAAGTATTATTTGAAATAATGGAATCCATTTCATTATTTATCGCCTCTTTCCAAAATATACAATCTCTAGAAGACATTGCTTTCTTATATGTTTAAGGATTACTTTCCACTTGAAGAACAAAATGAGTTTTTCTTACAACATCCTTCATATCTCCCTCTACTAAGTAGAAAGAAATAAGTTGGGAATCTATTTCATCCGATCCTAGATATTTTTCTTTTTTGTTGCTCTTACTTCTTCGAGATTCATACTCAACATCTCTTGTAGATGTCTCTTCTTGTGGTTCTCTAGAATTCGGAATATCTTCATTATTTTGAGATTTTCTTGCTACTAATACATTTTCGAAAAATTCCACGTCTCTTGATTCTATTATAACACTTGACACAAGGTTTAATAACTTATAGGCTTTACTGTTTAGAGCATATCCAACAAAGGCACATTTACTACCTCTAGGACCTAATTTGGTTCTATTAGGATCCATGTTCTTACAATAACCAGACATTCCCACACTTTGAAATAGTTAATATTTGATTTCTTACCTTTTCATATTTCATATGGGGAGATATTATTCTTTTTCATAGGAGTCCTATTTATTAAATGACAAGCACTTAGTAATGTTTCGCCTCATAGATTGAAAGGTAATTCAGAATTCAATAACATGGCATTTATCATCTCTAAGAATGTCTTATTCTTTCTTTTTACTAGACAATTTTGTTTCGGTGTTCGTGGTGCAAAACATTAATGTATTATTCCATTTTTTCACAAAACATATTGAATGCATTGGAGAAATATTATTCACCTCTATCGCTCCTTAAAGGTTTTAGTTTCCTTCCTAATTGATTTTTAACTTCAATTTTATATGTTTTAAAGGCACTAAAGACTTCTTCTTTATGCTTTAACAAATATACATAAGTATACTTAGAGCTATCATCAATGAAAGTAATAAAATATCTATTACCACCTCTTATTATCATGTCATTCAATACACAACTATCGAAATGAACAAGTTCAAGTAAACTTGTTGATCTTACTACACTATGAAATGACTTTTTAATCATCTTTGATTTAACACATGTTTCACATTTTTCTAAATCATCAATTTCACATCGTACCAATCCACATTTAATCATTATTTTCATATTACTAACTCCTGTGTGTACTAATCTACCATGTCATAAATTAAATGACTCAGTAACATAGACAAATGATTTGTTTTTATTAGAATTATCCTCAAGTAAAATTTTTGACCATTCCTTAAGTGGAATAGCCATTTCCAACAAAGTGCCAATTATGGGTTAGTACAAGTTTTCCAAATTCAAAAACAGATTTAATTCCTAGTTTTCCCAATAGGACTCCACTTGCTAGGTTTCTATTATTTTCCGGTATATGAAGAAAATTTGTCAATGTGATCTTCCTTCTTGAAGTAAAAATGATTTCCACATTGTTTTTACCAATCACTTTTATCTTCCTTCATTTCTCATTTAGATTTTTTGACCATCTTCAATGTCATGATAAGTTTCTAAACTTATCATAACAAACATGGATAGTAGCACATGCATCATACCACCAGCCCGAAACTTTGCTTTAGATTGCATTGATTTCGCTCACCAGACCGATAATCTCATCAATGGAATTTACTTATCCTTCCTTCTTTGATTTTTCTTATGTCCCGATTTTCCACAAACATAGCAAGGTCCCTTGAATTTATTTTTGAACTTTCCTCGATCCTTTTTGGGACCAAGAGGTTTTTCTTTCTTTTTATACTTGTTGGAGCTGTCCACATTGTCCATGGCATTGGTTTTCGAAGAGTCGTCATAAGAACTTTCAGTTTTATCTCTTGCCATTGACTCTTTATCTATGCGAAGATTTTTTGAATATTTTCTAAGGAAAAATCTTCAGAATTGTGAAGAATTTTCTTCCTATATTCTTTCCAAGACCTCGGGAGTTTAGCAATGATTGCTCTCACTTGAAAGATTTCGGGAAATTATATCTTCACTGCTTTCAATTTGTTGACAATTATTTGCAGCTCATGCACTTGAGGTAATAAGGAAATATTATCCAGAAACTTGAAATCAAAATATTTAGAAATTAAATACTTCTTCATACCTTCCTCATTGTCCTTATATTTACTTTCAAGTGCATACCAGATCTCTTTTACTGAAGTGGTGTTGGTGTAGAGATCGTATAATCGATCCGATAAAGCATTTAGAATGTGGACGTGACATATTAATTCATCCTCTTTCCATTTCTTTCTTTCTATATGAACCTCATTAATGTCTGTCTGTTGCATTGGGAATTGGTTCCAATTTTGGATCAAGCACGTAGAAGATCTTTAAAGCTGTAAGGGAAATTTGACCTGCCATCTTGTGAAGTTGTCACCGTCAAATCTATCCAAACGCACTAAATTTTTATTCATCATTTTGATTGTAGCAAGTGTAGATTTCATTTTTATCGTAGTGGAATGACGAATATCATTTGAGATTGTTATCAAAAAATAAAGCAATGGAGAAAATAAAGGAAGAAGATGATGAATATAAAATTCGGCAAAGACTTGAACACGAAAAACATATTGTTGTCCTCAAACGATATTTGTCTCCTCTCATATGACTTTTATGAGGATTGAAATTGCAAATAGTTTGTATGATTTATTATGTCTTAATGAAGAACATCAAAAGCAAAGTAATTCTTTAAATTAACAAGTGAAAAACTAAGGCTTTGAATATGTGAAGAATAAAAAATTTCATAGAATGGTTTTTCTCATTCATATTATGTTCTAGGGATGATTACTATCATGTATATATAGTTTGTAATCATCTCTACACGAACTGATTGCATCTCATCATGAAAAGTTGCATTGGTTCACCAAAAGAACCACCAGAAAATTCTGAAAAAACCCAATCCAAGGCTATTTTTTATAACCATGCGACAACAAAAGCTATAGCCATGTGAAATGTTGGCCGCCACATTTGGCCCTGAAAGGTCACATACGACCGCAAACCTCAAAAGCTTATGCGGTCACATAAGCCATAAATATGGCATAAATTTTTTATTTTTATTTTTTCTTAAATTCATCCAAATTGATTTTGAATAACAAAATTACAATACTATCCATACAAAGATGGACGTAAGTATATTCTAGGAATCAAAGGAATTATCATGTATCTCATGTCTTTATATGTAGACTTGCAGAGTATAAAAGAAATAAAATGGGTTGATGAATTTATTTGACATTTCTATCTTTTTTAAGGCCGTGTTCCTCAAAAAACTCCAAACTAGAAGTCAAAGCTCCCTCAAATGAACATATTATTATTATTATTATTATTTTTTTTTTTTTTTTTGCTGTTGTTGTTGTTGTTATTATTATTTTTTTTTTTTTTCAATTTTTTTTTTTTTTTATTATGCTGTTGTTGTTGTTGTTATTATTATTTTTTTTATTATTCAATTTTTATTATTTTTTATTATGCTTAAATTGTATTCATATTACACTCAAATCTTGTAGTCACATATTTTGTAACATATAAATTTTAGGTCATGTATTGTGTGAGAACTAATCGAGTTCAATCTTTCGAAGATAAAACAAGTCACGATACTCATACAATTATTATGCATATAGTTGTAGAGAAAAATAAATCCACGAAAATTGTTCAATAATTGAAAACTTGCTTTAATATCAAAAACAAGATTCAAAAGTTAAAGTTTCATAATACAATATTAACCCCTGTTTGGTGCACATTTTGGGGTGAAAATACTATGTGGAATATGTGGTTGAAAAAGAAGGAAAAGTTATTGAAGTGATGAAAAATTTTATTTTATTGAAGAATTTGTGATTGAAAATGAGTAAAAGAATTAGAATGAAAAAGATAATGTGGCTCAAACAGGCCTTAATCACAAATATGGCACAAAAATACTCTAGCCTAACATGATAAAGAGACAAAAACTAATACAAAAGATGGAATTCATAATGCAAGGAAGAAGCAAATCAAGTAGTATAACTCCGTCTTTACGCCTGATCTTTAACACAAATGAACTCTCCGATGAAAATCCTAGTTTTTGTTCCTAAAAGATTATTTTTTTATGATGAATATGAGATTAATAGAATGATATATTGGTCCCACCTAATTTAGAGTTGATAAGTTGTATTTATATTCCTCTCAAAAGTGTCCCAAGATCTCCAAGAATCGTCCAAAGAAAAGCCTAAGGAAAGCTTTCCTTATTGGAGTAGAATTCTATATGGAAAAAAAAAAAGGATCTGAGCACATTTTAGTAAAAATGATGCCTACCAAGTTTTAGGGTTGGGCCCATATAATTGGGCGATCGCCCAGTTCAAAATTTTCAAAATTGCACTTTAGTATTTTAGTCATAATTTTCTCTTCTGATATCGGATTGAAGTGATTCAAAGTACGTTGGATAGATAACTCAAAGGGTTGCAATTCAATTCGAAACTATGCCAAAATGGATCTCAATCTGAGGTAGAAAATATGGAGCATAACTTGTGCTATTGGAAATTAATTTGTGAAAATACATTGACTATGATTCACTCATTTGACTTCAAATTCCATCCAATTGATCATATGGGATTTTGCAATCATCATTTTATGGTCCGAATCAATATTGAATATTTATACGTTGGTCCTTGAACTTTCAAGTTAGTTAATAGTTGCAAAACCATCTTTTTTCTTTCCTTTCTTTTCCAAATGTTTAGAGACAGGGCCAACACTGAAACAAAAGAAAATCAACATAAGTTAAGTAAGTTAAGTAGAAATCAACTCTTTGACTATTTAAAAAATTAGTAATATGGCCCAAATAAGTGCACAAATATACTTATCAAATACCCCCAAATTAAAACATTGGTTCATCCTCGAACTAAACTAAATAAAACATAGGCATATGATATATTACTAACCTAAGAAATTCACAAATGATAGACTCAACATTGAACTACTTCCCATATACCTTAGGTTTGAATTTAAGTCAACATTTTAGAAAGACCCAAACAATATCAAAAATAACTTTTTACTTATTAGATGCTCGATTTAGTGTGTGTGTGTGTGTGTGTGTGCGCGTGCGTGATTAACGAACATTTGAACTAACAGTCATACTAGAACACAACCAATCAAGTGTTGCTGATTTACTCATAATCATAATCATCTCGTGGTCAGTTTTTCCTCACATCCGTTGTGTGAAATCACTTCTTATACTTTTCTCTGTAATCCTGAGATACTTCTAGAACAGGGGGTCCCTAATAATCAATAACATGCATTTTTCCAAACAAAAGTTATCAAAATTAGATACTTGTATCCCTACAAATGAGATGGTAAGTATTTCTCCAAGTTACACTACCAATTTCTAGAGTTCAAATCTCAAAATGCTTACAGGGCACATCTTGATTTTGATAATCGAAATCCATTTCTTTTTCTTGATATCTCCATTAAGCTTTCTAAATGACCTCTACAGCGAGCTTTAGGCCAATAACTCTCAATTCAGATGACTATAGAGCACCAAATTTTAGTTATCCTTAAGGCTTAATCACTCAAGTCAAAAAGGCTACGAAGGAAAGTATAGGATGTAACATACTTACTTTTCTTTATTTTTATATCTCATATGCAAGACTTCTCTCCATTAAATTTTCTAAATGACCCATTAATGAGCTTTAAACCGATGACTCCCAAGTTAGATGACTATAGGGCACCAGATTTTTAAATACCCTTGCAGGTTTAATCATTTGAGTCATGAAAACTTAAAGAAAATAAGTATAAGATGTGTTATATTTTCTTTTGATATGTGATTCAAATTTTAAAAATGGTTTATGAACACAAGCACTAACCTTCCTACCCCCAAATTGAAGGATTTGGGGATTCTAGCAGTTAGGTTACTATGTTAAGTGTTATGCCTTTTCTATAAAGTAAATATGTCGAAAGTGTACGGTGTCAAATTTTGTAATATAAAGAACAAGTACGGATGTCGAACCCACAAGAATTGATATTTAATTTCTACCAAGTATTATAATTGTGAAGCTCTAATTTTATCTAGATAAATGAAATTTGGAATAAGTGGTTTGAACCAAATTAACGTGGTGAATGTGATGACGAATTCAATAAATAAATGCAAGTTACAAGAATAATCAAGATGAGAAAGCCTAGGGTTATGATTTCACTTATCAAATATGTCTCTAAATTATATAATTATTTATAATCAATTTTTCCAAGATTATAAGCAAGAATCCTAATTTAATTATTCTCCATCTCTCGTGTGCCAAGTAAAAACTATTCTTATATTTCAATTCCAATATCTCTATTTCATACTAAAACCTTGAGATTATCAAGTTTACGGTTCTCATGTGGAGCATGCTTCAAAGATTCTATACTTTCTCTCGAAACCTATAAAATCTAGGTTGTGTTATTTTATGATCCCGCCTAAGTTTCCCTCTCTCGAGTTTCAAAACTTAAACAATCAAATCAGTCAATTAATAGCCAATTAATTGAAAACATTAAGAATAAATAGCACAAATAAACATAATTGAAATTTTTTAAAGAAATAACTATAATAAAATCAAGTCATATTCTCAAGTCCTAGTTACATCAAACCCTATATTAGAAGTTTAGTTCATAACAGAAGCAACAAAAGTAATCAAATTTAGATGAAACAATATAGAGATGAGAATACAAAAACTAGTTTTGATAGAACTTCTGTAATACCCAGACCAGGAAAGTTTAAAAAACCATTTGATAGGTACTACTCATACCAACAAGGTGCACCTTCTTTTTCGAAAGTCCATCGTTAGAAACTCCACAGTTAAGCATGCTTGGCTTGGAGCAATTCTATGATGGGTGACCCCCTGGGAAGATTTCTCGGAGAGCGTGCGAGTGAGGACAAAGCATGCTGAAAAGACCCATGTTGGTACAGTGGAGACAGTACGTCGTCATATGCGGGACAAAGTGCTACGCCATAGGGCGGGAGCCACCTCTTGAACCCGTAGGAGCCACCTCTAGAATCCCAACGCCTGACAATGGATCCTCAGATGGATCAAGCGTGACGAGGACGTCACGAGTCTAATGGGAGGTGATTGTAATACCCAGACCAGGAAAGTTTAAAAAAAATTTGATAGGTACTACTCATACCAACAAGGTGCATCGTCTTTTTCGGAAGTCCATCGTTAGAAACTTCACAGTTAAACGTGCTTGGCTTGGAGCAATTCTATGATGGGTGATCGCCTGGGAATTTTTCTCTGGGAGCGTGCGAGTGAGGACAAAGCATGCTGAAAAGACCCCATGTTGGTACAGTGGGAACAGTACGTCGTCGATCTAACGGTCGGGACAACTCGTTAAGTGGGACCCGGGTCGTTACATCTTCAATCTCCTCTGCCACGTTGTTCTTGAGTTCTCCTTGATTTCTTGATGATTGCCCGATTGAATTTTAGTTCTAAAAGGGCCTATTGAATGTTATATATATGATCTTCAAGTGCTGGGAAAAGTTGGAGTTAGAATGGAAAACAAAAAGTCCAAACGAAGTAAAATTCCTCCACCCGTCCAGCGGCACCTCGGCTCCACAAGCGTGGCATTATGGCTCCATGTTGCAATGAAAATTCAGCAATAATGGCGCTAGGTTGTGCCGCAGTGCAGACTTTCGGGTAGAAAATCAGCATTGCACATCATTCAGTATTTTTATCATAACTTTTTTTCTAGATATGTGATTGGGGCGATTCAAAATGCATTGGAAATGTCACTTAAAGGGTTACAACCGTGCTTCAGACATCATTTTCCAATTCGAAAGTTTACTACATCAAAAATTGTTCTCAATCTCCGGATAAAAATCTGGAACATACTTGTGCGGTTAAAAAATGATTTGTAAGGATATTTTAATCATATTTCACTCCTTCTTGACTTCTAATTGCATTCGATTGACTCCTAGAAATTTTCAATTATCATTTTGTGGTCTAAATCAACTATTAAAAAGTTGTAATTGAGTCATCAAACTTTAGATTTCATCATTTTTCACTTCTTTTTTCCAATTTAGCTTCCAATCATCAAGGTTTACCAAATCAACATCAACTTCTCCTTAGTTCATGTCAACAACACTATTCTCTCCAAATTTTGCATTGTTCACACCAATTCACATAACCTATAAAATAATACAAAAACACAATTCAAAATGTTCTAAAACTCTAAAAGTCAAAAGAAATATCAAGATTAAGTAGCATTAATATGATGAGTAAAACACACTCATATTAAGGATTTGGGAATTCTATTTAAACCTAGGTCAACAACATCAATAACTCCACAAAATTAAATTAAGTCCCAACGTAGTTAATAGATCAATAATGGCTATGCGCTCAGATAATCAAGTCTAGCATGGATAAGTACATAAGTAAAAGCATAAGATACAATGTTGAGTTCTAACTAAAATTTTACTCAATTCAAACAAATAAATAACATCACAGGCGACAAGCTACTTAATGCTAAACTAGACACTATTTTTTTTTTCAATTTTTTAAAAATTAAATAGTTATAAAGACCCAATCAACAGTTAAAAAATAAATATATATATTCTAAATATCTTAATAGTTACCCACCCCCAAATAAAAATATTTCATTGTCCCCAATGTAAAAATAAAAATAATCAAAATAAAGGAGTAAGGATCAAAAACTCCTTGGGATTGATGCGAATAGGTAGAAGGATCATGATAGTCCGGTTGGTAGACGTCATGACAACCACCACTTTTTCTTGTTGTTAGGCTTTAATTTTCTAGAATTTAAAATAAATATTAGCGATATCATATAAGGTTTAAATATTTGAAATGAATTCACACCAAGAAAGATCTTAATCTTTTAACTTTTAGAAAAACTATCTGTAAAATGTGCTTCCCTGAAAAAATCATATAACTAGAAAAGGATAAATCTTTCAAATTGGCTTGGAGATTGAAATCTAGGTGCAACCTTAAAAATGCATATTACATCAATATAAGCTCAATATAATGCTAGAATGATGATGATGAGCTTAAGTAAAATGAACTCAATAAGTAAACATACCTAAATTACTAATGCAAGTCTTAAAAGACTACTTAAAATGTGTTAAAAACCATTTCAATGCGTAAGTTCCTAAATATAGATCTAAAATACTAATGCAAATCCTAAAACTACTTGTAATGCAATAATTAATCAAAATAAGTGATAGAAAAAGGGATTGTCTCCCTTTAAGCGCTTAATTTAAAGTCTTTAGCTAGACTTTTAGCAGTAATGACCATTCATGGAACTTTAAGAGATTTAAATTTTTGAAGTACTCCAACAAGCTCCTTATATTTAACACTAAATTTTACTCTCCTAAAAAATATTTATCATTTTTCTTTATCTTTTATTTTAACTAGTTTTTCTTTAGATTATTTTATTACTTTTCTATATTGAAAATTGAAACTTTTTGAATGCATTAAATTATAGAGAGTGAGTTTGGCTCTCCAAATCAAACCCACTTTCTAAATTAAAATGTTAATTTAAAGAGTCTCTTGGAACATGATTTTAAATGTTGATTCTTTAAAATAGAGAGCATCTCATGTTTAAAGAGTCTCTTGGAGATACTCTAAAGAAAGTTTTGGTTGCCTTGTTTTACTTGTGTCTGTTGAACTTGCACCAGTTTTCATTTGTTCTCCAAAGGTTTACGTTGCCCTTGTCATTAAAATATGGCTTAACTTCAGCACCAAGTTATGTAAACTTCAACTATCTCATTGGTGTTAATGACAAAATCAATTATTAAGAAATCCTTGGAGTCAGAGGATTGCTTGGTAAGGTCAGCATCATTAAATATTGTCTTTTCAATTTGGTGTGCTATGATTAACTTTCCTTTTCCATATGCTCATCTTCACTAATTAAAGCTTTCTCGAATTCAATGTCCGTATCCAAAACTGTTAGCGAAGAAATAATGAAATCTTCATGGAAAGTCTTCCCCTTTTGTTGTATTTGTTGGAAGCCTGATGGATGTGATTCATTTAGTTGATGTCTATTTTCACTGGCAAATCACTCACGTCAATTTTTTTGTGAGAGAGATAATGTAACAGGCAAGTCACTCAGGACAGTTTCATCAAGTTTACTTTTCGCTTTTATATCTTGTAGCCGCTATACTGTAGTGAAATCTCCCACAAGCATCCTTCATCAATTTATTGAGCTGCTAATTATAGTCGCCTTATGATTAAGTCACTTATGAGAATATTCTTCATTTAAAATACCTCAAGTACAAGATTTGTTAACAAATAGTAAAATAGATCTTGAGTCCAAGTAACATACCCATGGAGATTGTACTAGTTCAAGTTCAAATTAACCTAGCCTTAACTGAAACAATAGCAATTTATGTTTTTTCTATAACTAAATTGTACTCACTTAAATTACTTATGAATGCTAGACCTAAATTAATTAAATCAATGCACAGTTATCACTAAACGCAAATTTGATGAAATAAAACTATGAAAAACGTACTAAGATCCTGAATCCCCTTATATCAATCTCGTTTAGTCCCGAACCTATGAATTTGACAACACGATAAAGATCAATATTCCTAATTTGTTTAACAATCTCTCTTGAGTAGAAATAAACGTATTCTTATATGTGACCCGACTATATTTCTATGA
Organism: Fraxinus quadrangulata; assembly: GCA_903798255.1. NCBI lineage: Eukaryota > Viridiplantae > Streptophyta > Magnoliopsida > Lamiales > Oleaceae > Fraxinus > Fraxinus quadrangulata. The sequence goes on from CAIGRB010014789.1 coordinate 28,872, forward strand.
TAGATGCGGACAAACAATAATTCATTAACATTTATAAATACTTAAAGATCACATAAAGTATAGCCGTATTTTTCTATCCAATATTGGACTCTACGACAATTAACACTATGTCTAACTTATTTTCAATCTTTCAAAAGTAAAACAAGCGACAATGCTCATACAACTATTGTGCATATAATTGTAGAGAAAAATAAATCCATGAAAATTGTTCGATAATTGAAAATATGCTTTAATATCAAATACACGATTCAAAAGTTAAAGTTTCATAATACAACGTTCATCGAAAATCTAGCATAAAAATAATATAGCCTAACACGATAAAGTGACTAAAACTAAAACAAAAAATGGGATTCATAACTCGGGGAAGAAGTAAATCAAATAGTATAACTCCATCTTTGCGCTTGATCTTGAACCTGGAAGAACTCTCCGATGAAAATCATAGTTTTTGCTAAAAAAAGATGCATTTTTATGATAAGTATGAGTTGAATAGAATAATATACTGATCCCACCTAATTTAGAGTTTATAAGTTGTCTTTATATCCCTCTCAAAAGTGTCACAAGATCTCCAAGAACTTTCCAAAGAAAAGCCTAAGGAAAGGTTTCCTTATTGGAGTAGAATTCTATATGAAAAATAGAAAAACGAATTTGGGTACATTTTTGTCTAGGGGGTTACCCAAGCACTCGTAGGCTATGAAAATGATGCCTACTGTCTGGGCAATCGTCCAGTTCAACCAATTTTTCAAAACTGCACTTTAGTATATTATTCGTAACTTTCTCTCCCGATATTGGATTGAGGATATTCAAAGTTTTGGATAGTTGACTCAAAGTGATACAATTAATTTTCCAATTTAAACGTTTACCATCCGAAAAATGGGTCTCAACCCAAGGTAGAAAATATGGTACATACCTTGTGCGGCTGTAAATTGATTTGTGAAAATACTTTGACTATAATTTACTTCTTTGATTTGAATTTTCATCCAATTGATCCTATGTGATCTTTAATCATCTTTTTATGGTTCGAATCAATTATTGGATATTTACGTTGGTCCCTAAACTTTCAAGTTTGTTGCAAAACCATCATTCTTTCCTTTCCAAATGTATAGAGATAGGTCCAACACTGAAACAAAAGAAAATCAACATAATTTAAGTATAAATCAATACTTTGACAATATAAAAAAATTAGTAATATGACCATAATAAGTGCACAAAATGCACTTATCACCAATGATGGTAAAAAATTCACATTTATGGGTCAAAATATGCTACAAAATGTGCAAGGCGGGAAATAGATCGAACCTTTTAACAATTTCTCCTTCAGGGAGACATTGTGTGCTTTCCCTATCACTTTCCTTGCTTCTCTTTGTCTTAACTATGAACAATGATAGCTTTTTCTTCTCTAGCGGGTGGCAGATTTTTCCACTTCTAATAGCCTTCTTCCTCCCAATGATGCTTGGACTCAGGTATGGATACGTATCTAAATGTCGAGTATTTTATTTTCTAAAATATAGGATACGAGGATATGGTTAAAAATAATCTAAATTTCGGACACGGGTACATGTTGAAACTTCAATATTTTTCCCAAAAAAATTCATATGTAAAAAGTTAAATAATAATTAAGTTGCAAATTGTTAAAAACAAATGCAAGGTATTCAACCCTACTTGTTGTCAATTTGTTCCTTTTAATGATTTGAATGAATGAATAGGTACTCCAATTTCTCTCGCAACAAAATGAAGATGTCAACTGTGAAAGCAAAAGGTGTAGAGGCACCATGATTAGCCCACCAAGAAATTGGTTCTACAAACATTCTTGCCTCAATTACATGCAGCAAATCGAAATAATTTGATCCACTACAAAATTCTCTATATTCAACATAAGTTTTCTTCAAATCATGTGAATCTAGAAACAACCTCTTGAAACATTTGCTTCTATTCATGGAAACTTCTTGATCCTCATGCGGTGCAATTCTTGGCATTCCATTAGTTCCATCTTTTGTGCTTCTCGATCCTCGTGTGGTGTAATTTTTGGCATTTCATCAGTTCCATCTTTTAAAAAAAGGCTTAATAGCGAAAAATTCTCTACCTATTAGACGTTGTGCAAAAAATCCCCTACCTATTGAAAATAACAGAAAATGTCCATGTTTGAAATTTTGTGTGTGGAATACCTCCTACCATCATGTTCAATCAACTAGGTTGTTAAATCCCAATAAATAGAAAAAAAATGGATACATTAGAAATGGGAAACCTCCCACGTATTAGACATGGTGCGACCCCCACATTTTAGAATTGGTGAAATACCCCTGCCATCTATTTTCTCAAAAAATAAAAATAAAATGAAAAATGACGAATATACCCTCCTATTTAAATAAAACAAAAAGAATAAATAAAAAACTAATTGTAATTATAATTCCAATTTCTTTTTTTTTTTTCCAAAGTACAAACGATTTTTAAATAAATATTTTAAATTTTAAAATAAAAAAATCAATTTCTTTTCTCTCTGCCCCTTCTTCCTACAACGGCCATTTGCCACCACTACAGTAGCCACCATAAAAACAATTTCGTCACCCTTCTTTAATCTTACAAAGAACGTCTTTTGCATTTGATTTATTTTCCCCATTCCAAGGAGGTTTCCTAGTTAACATCTCAAGAACAATGCATCCAAATGTCTTATCAGATGGAAATTCCTGCACGTTATCCACCACAACCTTGGGAGCCAAATATGAGTACAGGGCATTACTTTCACAGGGAATTTGTAAGGCCCCTCACAAAAGGGATGGGCCCCACAAGCATATATATAAAAACAAAAAAAAAAACAAAAAAAGCCCTAGTGAAGTAATGCCATGTACACACACATGGCATTACTCGCCAAATATTGTAGAGTACCCCTCCAATAAGACTTCAATCTCCTCTTCTTGTCCCCAACACCCTCATTGCTAACCCAAAATTGGGATGTGTCTTTGACACTTCATAATTTCGTTGTCAATATTGAAGCTTATATGAAAAAGGTTATACCAATTAGACCGTAGGTAACTGTTATTTTAATACCATCACATCAATGCTTTTCTACTCTATTTCATTGTGTATATGAAAAAATCATTTGGTAATATATGACACCTCCGCTTCAATTGCCTCTTCTATTTGGCTGAGCTTTGGTGACACAGAGAAAGATAAGAGAGAGAGAGTAGAAGAGGGAGGGTATATGGGAGTGGGTGGAAGAGAAATTATTTTTTTATTTTAAATTTTAAATTTTTAAGTGAGAGAAATTTTTTTTATTTTAAATTTTTAAGTATTTATTTCAAACTCATTTGTACTTTTTTTTAAAAAAAATAAAATAGAACTATAGTTGCAATTATTTTTTTATTATTTCTTTTTTGTTTTATTTAAATGGAAGATTATATTAGTTATTTTTAATATTTTATTAAGAAAGTAGACGATATGGAGTATTTCGCTAATTCCAATGGGTGGGGGAATTTTGCACCATGTCTAATAGGTAGGGGGTTTTGCCCTTTCTATTTTATCCATTTTTTTCTTATTTATTAGATTTAATGGCACAATCAACAGGACATGATGGTAGGAGTATTCCATATAAAAAGTTTCAAATATGGATTTTTTAGCTATGTCTAATGGGTACAGGATTTTTCACATCCCTGGTAAAAATTAAAATCTGATTTTAGTAAATTTTGATAAAAATTTATAAAATACATGATTGAAAAGTTACCAATCTAGTAAGTTTTAATTAAATTTGAATCGAGAGAGACATGGGCATAACAAGAAGGGAAGTTTTCTGGTATAAAGCTTTAAAAAAAAAAAAATACCCCTGCTCCGTCGTCCTCTATCACACGCACCAGAGGTAATTGTACTTGGCGAGTTCGCGCAATGGAAGGAACAGATAAATAATAATTGAAGCATCAAAAAGAGGATTAATCTAAGAATAGAATGGCAACTGTGAGAAAAAGGGTGTTTTCTCTGTTGACTCTTACCCAAAATCCCAATTTCATCCCAAAATCTCATTTAACTGTTCCTTCATCACGACCCATTTATTCAAAACCAGGTTATTTTCCTTTACTAGATTTTACCCACTTTTTCCAATTTTTTTTTTTTTTTTTGAGCATTTATGTATTTCTTGCGGCATTGAATTTCTACTGTAATTTTTGTAGTTATATTATTAAGCTGCTGTCAATGATGATGTATGGTGTTCGGATTAACTATGAATTATTGTGAAATCAAAATTTTGTATGTAATTAATGATTATTGATATATATTCTCTTGCAATAGATTGAAAATAATTTCTTGAGCTTTAAAATTGATCTTGCTATGTTGACTGGAATGTATGGTCTAAAAAAAAGAATCATATTAATCAAAGAATCAATTTTTGCTTTCCCCTCTAACTAGGACGTTGTCTGCCAAATCCATTAAGCTGTTATTTTAATTAAATACATCAGGTGTTAAGTTTTGGATTTGTTTATATGAATAATAATTCTCTTTTTGAATCCTTTATTAAGGATTCTTGTGAAGAAAATAATAAGGAAAACCTCTCCATGTGTTTGGTTGCAAATGAAAATAAGAGTTACATTTGGGGACCTACATAATTAAGGGATGCATTTATTAAACAGTTTTTTTCGATCTCAAAAAGGAACCAAGAATAACTCGACTTTGTGGTCTACTTTTTTTCCCGCTGCTTTCTGCATGTTATTTGTACGCGCCGGTGACACTAAGTGCAAGATCAGAATATTATTGTGCTTTATTGTTTGTTGTTTTTTCAGTTTCCACCATCATGTTTTATCCCCATATTATGACGTGATAAGATATGTGGTGAAGTCTCTTGTAATATACAAGTCATTTGGTACATTGGGAGTTTTTTATGCAGTATCCAACATAATATTGGATTGTACTTTTAAATGTGAAATATGTATGGGTTTCTTCGTTCTAGAACTGATTGTCCCTCATCTGCTGGTTATTTCAGATGATCAAATGCTTTTTCGCATCCTTGAATCATGCAAACTGTTTCCCAACTTAAGAACTGCAGTTGCTGTGCACAATAAAATCATTAAACATGGGTATGGAATGTACCCATCTCTTTTATCACTGTTGGTCTCGGTATATGTATCTTGTGAACAAATCAATCTTGCTCATCAACTACTTGGTGAAATTTGCTTTTTGGATTTTGACGTAGTTAGTGCCAATATGGTGATCACCAGTTTCATGAAGATTGGGGAAATTGATATTGCCAAGAAAGTTTTTTCTGCAATACCTGCCCGAGATGTGATAACATGGAACTCAACAATTGGAGGTTATGTGAAAAATGGATTCTTTAAGGATGCCATTGACATCTTCAAAGAAATGTTAAGGAAAAACATTGATCCAGATGGATTTACTTTTGCATCTGTTATAACTGCATGCGCTAGACTTGGAGCTCTTAATCACGCAAAATGGGTACATGGTTTGATGATCGAGAAACAAATTGAAGTAAATTACATCTTATCTTCTGCACTAGTAGATATGTACTCAAGATGTGGAAGAATTGAAACAGCAAAAGAGATTTTCAATACTGCCCAAAGAACTGATGTTTCTGTGTGGAATGCAATGATAAATGGGTTAGCACTACATGGTCTTGCTTTAGATGCAATTATGGTGCTTTCAACCATGAAAGTCGAAAATGTTTCACCGGATTCTGTAACATTCATCGGAATTCTAACAGCATGTAGTCACTGTGGTTTTGTAGGTCAGGGTCGCAAGTATTTTAATTTAATGCAAAGAGAACACTCAATTCAGCCACAACTTGAGCATTATGGGGCAATGGTTGATCTGCTTGCTCGAGCTGGACTCCTAGAAGAAGCTTATGCAATGATTAAGGAAATGCCAATGGAGCCTGATGTTGTTATATGGAGGGCATTGCTTAGTGCTTGTAGAACTCACAAAAATCCTGAGTTGGGTGAAGTTGCAATCACAAGAATAAAGCACCTTGGAAGTGGAGATTATGTATTACTGTCGAATATTTACAGCTCTGTGAAGAAATGGGATAGCGCAGAAACAGTGAGATACACTATGAAAAAGAATGGAGTCCGTAAATGTAGTGGAAAGAGTTTGGTGGAATTGAGTGGTGTCATTCACCAATTCCGGGCTTCTGATCGATATCACCCTGAAACTGAAGCAATATACAAAGTATTAGATGCATTGATCTATCGCACCAGAATGCAAGGTTATGTCTCTATGTCGGACCTAGTTTTCATGGATATATCTGAAGAAGAAAAGGAGGAAAACTTGAATTATCATAGCGAAAAATTGGCACTGACCTATGCGATCATAAAATCGAGTCCTGGAACTGAAATTCAGATTTCCAAGAACCTTCGTACTTGTCTTGATTGCCACGCTTGGATGAAAATTGTTTCACAGGTATTGAATAGGGTAATAATAGTAAGGGATAGGATCCGATTTCATAGGTTCGAAAGTGGCTTTTGCACTTGTGGAGACTATTGGTAGTCAATGTTAGAGATTTATTAGGGAAAATCTTAATTATGGGTAGTTCGAGGTATTACATGCTATTTCCTGCCATATAAAAATCAAGGTAGATGGAAGATGGAGATAAAAAAGTTAATCTAGTTTGAAGAGGTTGAGGATTGCCTAATGATTGCTAAATCATTCTTCTGAAGCTTACAGTTTTCTGATTGTTGACACTTGACTATATATCTCATCCCTTTGTTTAAATGTAAGGAGCAACAATGCCACTGATAGATTACGGACAAACTGCAAAATTCGTGTGATTGGTGGCAATTGTTTCATGAAAGGAGCTAGTAGTCTCTGCTCGAGGCCAATGCACATAATTTAATCAGCAAGAAATGGGGGAAGCCCCTCATAAAGGTATAAAGCCTACGCAACTTATGGTGGTTTGTCGAATACACAATCAATTCATAACTTTCTTTTCCTAAAATTTTTAAAAACATTAACAATTTTGATAACCCTTTTCTTTGTTTATTTTGAAACTTTGCGAAGGATGGATTAAACAGCCAGTGCCCATGTTTCCATATTGTGAAGTGATGCCCTTATTTATGACCAAAATTTAGCCGCAACACCAGATCGTTATACATGCCAATGGGTTCCTTCATAAAATGGCTCTCTGTTGATAATGTCAGTCAAAACTGGTGGTCTGTCTTGCATTTGCTATCAAGTTCAAGTCCTCTAATGGGAAATCTGAAGGTGCTTTCGCAGACTTCCGAATTAATTCATCTGGACTACGCACTCTATATTTGATCTTGTTGGAACTTGGAAATGATAAGTCATCTATTCCAGTAGAACTGAACAAAGGTGTGCCACAAAGATCAAGGTCTCCGTTGATCTTTCCCATTATAAGTTTTGCAGTTTTTGTATCTTATGAAATATGATATTTGTTTCGCATCTGCATTGATTTGTATTCAGAGGAGAAATCAGCTTACTTTTGGCACCGTGTCAGTTGCATAATATTGCTGATATCACATGCCAACTACTCGTGCTCGTAAATGGTAAACAAGAAGTTTTCTGCCAGACAACCTTAAAGAAACGAAGAATTTATCCTGGCTTTCATGATTCGTCTCTCCCCTTCTCATTCGAATCTGGTATGGATTGTTTTGGTGTTGTTATGAATGATGTATGAACAGTTAAATAAACATTATTTCATGTTGATTCAGGATTGAGTTTCAGAGCAGTGGTTAATATTGCCTATTTGATATTTGTCCACTAAGAAATATAATCTTTAGATTTGTACCGGTAATAAAAATATTAAGTCCCATCCCATGACCCGTCAAGCAAACAAACTCATTGAACAAAGAAAAGTAGGCCTATAAAGAAGACAAGCTTGCCACCGAAATCTATGAAAATCGAACGGCAATCTTCCAGTATCTGGTTTTCTTCCTTTCAGATGAGAAGGTATAAAATTCTCGAAATCAATCAAAATTCGTAGGGACTGTGGTTAGATTTTGGGATTGTTTAGAAGAGTATATTATTTTTTTATGAATAAAAGGAGATTGAATGGAATCATTGAGCAAGAAATCTCTAACCCAACATGAGTAATTGATTATTAATTAAAAAAATAAAAAACTGCAATTATTTGTCAAGATTTGATTGAAGGGACAGCGAGACATGAAGATGGGGGCAGCAGATTTATAAACACCTTCCCAACCCAACATGAGCTAACAATTTGGTACATGGATGGACTAAACTTTGCTAAAACACGAGGATTGTCCATTTCTTTCTTATATTCTTACATCACATGACTCACGAGCCTCCAAAGTTCAATTATGTGTTACTAGAGTTAAAAAAAAAATCGAAATAAAATAATATTTCTTACTAGTTCTTATTTGAGTCACATTATTTTTTTCATTTGCATTCTTCTATTCATTTTCAACCACACATTCTTTAATAAAATAATATTTTACATCACATCAATAAATTATCCTTCATTTTCAACCACATATTCCCCATCACATAAAAAAAAAAATGTATTCTTGACCTCAAAATGTACACCAAACATGGGCTATTTTAAAAATATATTTGCAATAAGGAAAATCAGGTTGGATTTTCCAACCTTTTGTTTAGTATGATTATGGGTCTCAAATCTTTGAAAGTAAAATTTTATGTCCTTAAACTATTTAACTTTTAATCTGGGTAGCCATGTGACTAAAATCACTCACGTGGACGTTAAAATCACAAGTAAATTTAAGTGTTTGAAAACTTTGTCATTCAATTTTATGTCATGTGAAAGTCGAAAGTAATTTTAATACCGAGAAAATTAGGGTGGGACCATCCAATGTTTCATGGGGTATAATTTTGAATCCAACTTTCAAAAATGAGGTTATAGGTCCTCCATCTAAAATTGTAGATTTGGACTGACCACGTTATCGAGATAACAATTTTATATGTGAAAATCACACACCACTCAAAACTAGACTGCAAAATTATCAAATTACTTAACATATCTTTCTCATTCATTTGAAATTTCCTTGCAGTTTTACTGTCCACATTGAAGACATTTGCAACATGGAGATCAGATCCACAAATTTAGCTAAGTTGAGGACAAACTTCATGTTGAAGAATGAAGATCTAGAATTACACTACGAGAAACGTTGAGGATCCAACACTAATTTTCTCAATTTGGCAAGCTGACTATCACATTGAGACCTATATTTACATTTTTGAATAGTTTACATATTCGGAAACTTACTTTAAAGATTGAGAATTCATAACTACACCAAATCTGACCCTGATTTTCCCTTTATAATACATGTAACTTTTACTTAAAATAAAAAATCACTTAAAAACAATTTTTACTTATTTTTAAGTTAAACCAAATATATACCATTCTGTGAGATCGACTTATCATCGAACAATTGAACATGAAAACCTCCTCCCTTCAAATATCCAAATCACAATCTGATATTATTCCCATTTTGCATTTACATGTAAAAATAAGGTTGATTCACCAATGACCATCCAACTTTAAATTTAGTGTTATCATGACCACTCAATTTGATTTTATTTCACCATTTATATTTAATATCACCGTAACCACTAATTGAATTTTATTTATCATTGACACCCAATTTTCTTGTCATTATTTTCATTAATTTTAAAGTGAGTAAAATGTTAACTTTGTATTATAGCATATATAATAAATAAATAAACAAAAATATGGTTTTTTTAAATAACTTTTTATTTCATTTTTTCTATGTAACTTTTTTTTAAATAACTTTTTTTTAAAGTTTATTTTTCAAGTAACTTTTTTTAAAATAATTTTTTTATTTGTAAGTAACTTTTTTTAATAATTTTTTTCAAGTAACTTTTTTTAAAAATAAGTTTTTATTTTTATTTTTTCAAAATTTATTTTATATATAATGAAAATTTATCGTTTTATCTCTTTTAAAATTAATGAAAATTGTAAAAAGAAGATATGGTCATTATAAAATGTTACATGAAATTGAATGATTATACTGAAAAGTTACATGAAATTGAATGACAGTTGAATAAAATCAAATATGGTGACTATGATAACATTAAATATAAAGTTGAATGATCATGGTGAAATAAAATTAAATTGAGTAATCATGATAACACTAAATATAAAGTTTGATGACGATCGATTAGTTTAACCGAATAAAAATATCAGAATAAAAATATCACTATCCAAAAATAGTAATTTATGATACTGTTACGAAATTGCCAGAAAAAAATTAATAAAAATTGTTTCTTGCAGCTACTTGACAGCCAACCCAGACCAAACCGTACCCATCTCCCTCCTGGAGCTTTCCCTCTTTCTTAAAGCAATTAATTTCATTCTTTACCCATATTTTTTTACTCTGTTTGTTTAAAGAAGCCGTCGAATTTCGTTTTCTTTGTGATGTGTTACGAACTTCCAGTTTGCAAGAAATATATTGCTTGCAACTAATCTGTCCAGTGACATTTCAACCATAAATCTCTATTTTCTACCCAATTTGTTTCTATTAAATATAAGTGAGTTTCATATTCCTTTCTCGGGGGTTGAAGATTTATAATAAGGTCCTGGGTTTTTCTTGATCTTGGATTTGTGGGGAGTCTGCAAAATGAGGAATTGGAGATGCGTTTTTTCTATGATTGTTTATTTCGCATTTTGTTCGAGTATTGAAGCTTCCAAGTTTCATAGAACTCAACAAACAGAGAGAATCTCAGGTAACAAGAATTTGTTTGTGTTTACCCTTTCTTTATTTTCATTTCGAATGATTGATATTTTATATTATTAGTTAGTTTAGATGAAATTTAGTGGGTTATTTTGGGTACACTTCGTTGATTTGGAAAAATAAGGATTTTGGTATTGATGATTTCAGAAAGGTTTGAGATGGAAATGCAAGTTAGGGTTCGGTTGTGTGGTGGGAAGTTGCAAGGATTGACTGTATATTGTTAAAATTATAAATGAATTGTGAAAATTGTATGTGGTTTCTCTGTGGTGAAGTTTAGAGTCTAGTGTTCATATGTTAAGAAGAAGCAGGAATGATGGTTTGCTTTGATTGGATTGGTTGTTGGTGTTCTTTCAACTTGGACACACTTCTGCCAACATCAAGCATCAATAATACATTCTATTTGATTGAAATACTGCAAACTCCCTATTTATGTTCCTCTGTTAGAGGTACCATAGTATAATACTCGTTGATTTTTTTTCTTGATCATGCCATTCAGGTACTGTCTTAAGTATGATATAAATTGCGGTACAATCTCTACCACATATAAAGAGACGATTCCTTCATTAATCAGTAAATTGATCTGTGTTGAAGTTTAGAGTCTAGTATTCGTATGTTAACTAGAAGCAGTAATGATGGTTTTCTTTGATTGGATCGGTTGTTAGTGTTCTTTCAACTTGGACAGACTTCTGCCAAGGTCAAGCATCATTAATCCATTTGAATGAAATACCTTAAACTCCCTATCCATGTTCATCTGCTTGAGGTACCATAGTATACTACTCGATGATGCTTTTTTCTTGATCCTGCCGTTCAGGTACTGTCTTAAGTATGATATAATTTCTGGTACAATATCTACCACATATAAAGAGATGATTCCTTCATTAAGCAGTAAATTGATTTTTTAACCTGACCCCAATGAACCACAGAATTTTGACATTTCAGCCCAGTTGCAAAACTCTAGCAAGAAAAAGGTGATTTATGCTACCTGGGGAAATAGCAGAATCTTCTATGGGCTTAACCACATTTTCTTGAAGGGATTGAATTGCAGTTGAGGAAAATACCGTACATCATTAGTTGGAAGTGTTAACATCTATGCACCTGAATAGGATTCTGATTAGACCACTGTCTGTTGCTGATGATTCTGGCTTTGGTTTGAGATATTTTAGAACAAGGTCCAGGGTAGGGTCAAAGTTACTTTTATGTTTTAGTATGAAAATGCATATAAAATTGGTATTGATGTTACAAATTTAGGTATGATAATTTTTTAACGAAAGACAGATAGTAGGAAGAATTGAGATTTATCTTCTATTGCCTGGAATATAAAGAATAGGCATTCATTTGAAAGAAATTAAATTTATACTGTTGTATCATATCGAGGATGAATTTGTCTAAGAAGAGAAAATAATAGCTATTTTGACAACTGGCAGCATTAAATATTTTTCAGTCCAGAGGTCTTCAGCTGAGAAATTGTAGACTTATGTTTGAAAATGGTGTTTCATGTGCCTGTGGCCAATTTTTGGCAATCTTGGAAGCTTTTGGCAGCGAGTTGTATTTTAGGTTCCCAGGAAGGAGAGAATTATTGTAGTGAAAGATTGGTTTTATGTAGTTAGGTGAACTATTTTGATCATAAAGTTGATTGTGTATCTTATGATGCTTAGTAAAGTTAAGAGTGAAAGAACTTCTTGCCTGCCATTTTGAATATGTTGCACGGACGCGTTGGCTGTTCACCTTGTGGTTACTCCTGCCACCAGGCAAGCCATTTTTGGGGCCTTGAATGGATGTTGAGAACAAAGATAAATTAAGGCCATGTGACTCCAACTATCTTAAATCAAGATAAACTTTTAAGGCTTCAAGGAGCATCAAACATAAACTTCTTTTTTCTCAACAAGTATTGGTGTCACTGACGGAGCTAGAGGTGCAAGGTTTCTAGATCAATATTGGGTATTTATAATGTGTAATAGTATAATTGTTTAATGAAAGCTTAGTTAGGGAAGTTTGATTTCATGTCTACTTTCTTTGCCAAATCACGCTCGTGAAAATGTAATACGCTGTATGCTCTCCGGTTTAGTTAGGGAAGTTTGATTTCATGCATACTTTCTCTGCCTTCATTGTTATTAGAACTTCACTCTAGTGAATCTCTCTGTTTAAAATTAAAAATTAAGCGTTACTTTATCCAAACAGCCATTGCAGCAAAAACAGTGCAGGCCTTCTGAGCGGCCTTTCCAAAGGATGTTCATATCTGGACCATGAATTTAAAGCACATTTAGTTGGGAGGATTGAATAGTAATAATTAATAAACAATATTAAGAAAACGAAGCTAAAATTTGTTCATTATAATGTCAATTTCAATCAAGTACTGCATATCAAACATGCTTTTGGAGTACTGCTCAATTCATGTGAACTGAAACCAATAAACAAAAAATAAGTAGCTGAATGAAAAAACACCGTTTTTGCTGAAGGTGAGTTGTGAGAGACCATGATTGAAACATGCCTTGAGGGCACATGGACATGCTACTGCAGACTATTCTAATTTATTTGTTGTTATGCATCCTAATTTATTTTTCAGAAGAATTAATAAACTGGCTACTCTTGGTCTTAAACTATAGCATCTCATGACATGTTTGGATGACTGCTCGATATAATTGAGCCTTACTTTTTCTTGACTTCATTCATTCTGTTTAGTTCTCTTGGAAAAAGTTCTATCTTGCTCACTAAGTTGAATCTGATTAGTTTTCCTAATATATTGTTTAACTTTCAAAACTACTGATATTCATACCTACATTAGAACGTGCTATATTTTATAGTTTTCCCAGTATATCAAATGGTTTCACTTTGAAACATAATCGTCAAATGATTGGGGGAATCCCTTAGAAATGATGCAAAACGGATTTTATTTTATATAGGTGCTTGTAGTTATGTCCATTCATTAAGCCCCTATTTGGTGTGGATTAAAATCAGATTTTTAGTGGATTTTGATAAAAGTTAATGAAATGTGTAGTTAAAAAGTTACGAGTCCCATAAAATATGTTATTAAAATTAATTATTGACTTTGATTTAGATTAAAATCTAGATTTTTATTTCTACCAAATAAGGGCAAAGTTTATACTTTTGTATGGTGTCTTTGCTAGTGTACAGTATGAGTTATGTTTGGACAATGTGACACAAAAGTGGGGTTTAAATTATATCATTTTATTCATGTTAACATGTCTTATTTGAGATTTACACCATGTCAATTGATAAACTTTGCTTTCAGATTTTTAAACTATGAGTCATTCAATATGCCTGGACTTTGAAATTTTAGGTAGTGCTGGCGATGTTTTGGAAGATGATCCAGTTGGACGGTTAAAGGTTTTTGTGTACGAGCTTCCCAGCAAATACAATAAAAAAATTCTGCAAAAGGACCCACGATGCCTCACTCATATGTTTGCTGCTGAGATTTTCATGCATCGCTTCCTTTTATCGAGTCCCGTCCGAACCCTAAATCCCGAGGAAGCAGATTGGTTCTATACACCTGTATATTCGACTTGTGACCTGACACCAAATGGTCTCCCTTTACCATTCAAATCACCTCGTATGATGAGGAGTGCTATACAGCTTATTTCTTCCAACTGGCCATACTGGAATAGAACTGAAGGGGCCGATCACTTCTTCATTGTGCCTCACGATTTTGGTGCATGCTTTCACTATCAAGTAAGAAGTTTGTTGTCTTTATCACCCATAATACAAAATCTCCGAATGCACTTATTAAGTTCGTATAATTTCCTCGATACTGCAGGTGGTAGAAATAATAATCTGTAGGAGTAAATTGAAATCTTTTATATATTTTACTATTCTCAATGCAGGAAGAAAAAGCTATTGAAAGAGGTATTCTTACATTGCTCCAGCGTGCTACCTTGGTTCAAACTTTTGGACAACGTAACCATGTTTGCTTAAAGGATGGCTCCATTACAATTCCTCCATATGCTCCTCCGCAGAAAATGCAAACCCATTTAATCCCGCCTGGCACTCCTAGGTCCATCTTTGTTTACTTCCGTGGTTTGTTTTATGATGTGGGAAACGACCCAGAAGGTGGCTATTACGCAAGGTATATTATTATACCTGCACCTACAGATGTTTAAATGATGTTGCAAACTAAGTCAAATAGAGTTATGATCTAAAACATTTTGATCTTACATATTAGAAAAATCTGAAGTCTAAAATTTAATTCTTTTTCAAATTTTACAGGGGTGCACGAGCATCGGTATGGGAGAATTTTAAGAACAATCCTCTATTCGACATCTCAACAGAGCACCCAAGTACCTACTATGAAGACATGCAAAGGGCTGTTTTTTGTTTGTGCCCACTTGGATGGGCTCCATGGAGTCCAAGATTGGTAGAAGCTGTCATTTTTGGTTGCATCCCTGTTATCATAGCAGACGATATTGTCTTGCCATTTGCTGATGCAATTCCCTGGGAAGATATAGGGGTGTTTATAGCTGAGAAGGATGTTCCTAAGTTGGATACAATTCTCACTTCATTTCCGATTGACGAAATATTGAGGAAGCAGAGATTACTTGGCAACCCTTCGATGAAGCAGGCGATGTTATTCCCGCAACCTGCACAGCCGAGGGATGCTTTCCATCAGATTCTGAATGGACTTGCTCGCAAGTTGCCACATGATAAGAGTGTATATCTGAAACCGGGTGAGAAGATCCTCAACTGGACAGCCGGTCCAGTTGGTGACCTCAAACCTTGGTAGGGGGATGATTTTCGAGATGTTTGAACTTGCTGCTGGCTCGGCCCTGAGCCCGTGCTGTATTGGAAGTATTGATCGAGAAGGATTAGTTCATGTATAGTTCAAGGGACAGGTGATTTGATACCTGATGAACATCTGAAGTGTGATTTTGACTTGCATAATTCAATCCTTTTGCAGATAAAGGGTTTGTTATAGTGAAGAAAATGATCTTCATTTATTTGAAAACTGTTAAAAAAGTGTTCAAATCGTCAAGCTATTTTGCCATTAGAGTTGTGTATTTCTTTCTTGGTGATGTGGTTTGGTTTGCTTTATTTTCTGGCCTGGGCCCAGTAGCCCGAAATGGTCCGTGCTTGCAAGCTTCTGTAGCCCTCGCATTTTTCTGTACCAGACGACTTTCTTTCGATCTGTCATACAATTTCACACTACGATATTTCAATATTACTAAATTACTCAAAAAATTAACATAATAACGCACTTACTGTTTCAAAGAAATGATTGTTGGATGGAGACCCTCGAGCTACATGTGGAATTGAATATTCGCATGTGGTGGTTGTGTGTGACTATTTTTAATATGTACTAAAATGAGTGTTGTGTACTCTCAGGGTTGTCTTATATTTATAGTGTTAGAACATCTTCAACAAATTTTTCGAACAAAAAAGATATTTTCTATTTTAAAGAGCCAATTTTTAGAAATGTGTTCCAAGAAACTTTTTAAAATAAAGGATAGGTTTGACTTTCCAAATTAAACTAATTGTCCTTCATCGTGGGCCCCACATACTTTTATAATTATACGAATTCTTTCCATCCATACTTTCTATATTCAAGCATATCATGGTGTACTAAAAAAGTTAATTGCTTACACACAAGTTAATGCACAGTAAGTGAGCATAGATTACACGCATGAATTGATAAGTATGTCCATAATTTCATCTTATTTCGAGGCTCAGTTGATCTAAGTCTATTTTTTTTTTTCCATTCCATGATGTTTTATTAAATTATGGACTACGTTTTAAGACCAATATTGATAGGAAAATTTTATTTGTACATAATATTTTACCAAATGTATTGGGGGCATCATTTGTCCATTATGACACCCATTTGGTAAAGGGTTATGTACGACTAAGAATGTCTTGCACTTAAATCCTCAAACTATTGGCCAAAAACAATATGATCCCTAGACTTTAATAATTATGTAATTAAGCCCTCCATTTGACAACCATTAAAACGAGTTTTTCAGGAAAAATGAATTTTGAAATAGTTGTTTTTGGAGACGTGTTGTTAAAAAGTTAGAAAAAGTTCTAAATTTATATACATAATATCTTATTGTGATAATGTGTAGTTAAAAATGGGTTCGAGAAAAAAAATTATTTTAACGGTTGTCATACGGGGACTAAGCCTTAAATTCAAACCTAAGGATTAGTAATAAAAAATATTAGAGCATTATTGGGCTGCAACATTAGCTGGTTTTTATTTGTATCTCAATAGGACCTACTGATTGATAGCTAAATATCTAGGGATGACAAAAAAACACGTTCAACCTGATACTATTGGGGCCCCGCCCCGAATGGGGTAGGGATTATCAGCCTAACTGGGAAAGCGGGAGACAAGGTGAGGGTCATTACCTCGAAACGGGTACGGGACAAGCACGGGAAACATAGTCCCCATCCCGCTATCCATCATGTTTAAAGTTAATTTCAAATTAAGTTTTATATCAAACAAAAATAATAAATTTATCATTATTTTTAAAGAGAACATAAGTTTTTAACAAATTGGTAAAAAAAAATATTAATATTTACTAACTAAAGACATAAGAAAAATAAAAGCAAAAAATTAAATAAATAAAAATGAAAAATTAAATGGGGCAAGTGCTCGTCCCGTCCCGTCCCGCCCCACCCCACTTTAACCGGGTATGAAAATTGGACAAGATAACAAAAATATCTGACAAGAGAGTATAAATGGCCAATCCATCATGTATCCACCATGTTGCCATCTCTACGAACATCTATGTTAGAGACTAAGTGGAAAATATAGTACATACACTATTTGTTTTAAATATTCAATTCTTACAATGCAAGAATTTTTAACCCAAAAGCTATGCTATGTATAAAGTAAAAATGGAAAATGAAAAATAACATAACTCCTAATATTAATCAATCCCATGCGTATTATCACTCCACCAAACAAGCCTCATCAATCCACCTCAATTCATGCCAAAAATCACCAAATCATGGTTTCTCCTTATTTGCTAAAAATAAAAAATCTCAAGATTGACCCATAAGAACCTCAATCCGTCCTTTATACCTCCATACGACGTATTTCTCGTTCATTAACAATATTATTTGATTCAAAGGATAGGTTCGATGAGTCACCTATCAGATTCATTTATTCTCTTGTTAAATTAATAAATTTATTTGAACTCTTCTCTTCTTTGAATCTGTAAGTTGAGCAGAATGCAATCCCTTTCAACAAAGCTTTCATTTTGTGCATCTCCCACCATTTTCCCTCAAAACACCCAAGAAATCTAGTTCGTGTATCAACTTTTCGGACCCATATTCACCATTTTCCGCTCATTCCTTGTTACAAGAAAATCAATCCCCAAGGCTATGTTAGAATTTTATAAAACTTTAAACATTATGAAATTGAAAACATAATTGCTTAATTGTCAAGATCATTCATGTTAAATCACCAAGAGAATTATTAAATGCGAAACATACCTTATTCGTTGGGAATGATGCTTTAATATCGGATCTTGATTATTCGCTCTTTTGTTTCTTGAGTTCTTGATCTTAATTTTGGTTTCTTGCTCCATAATCTTGATTGTCTTGTTCTTTGATATAATTGCTCCAATCATTCTTCTTAATTCATTGTTTTTTCAATCTTATAAAACTAGAAAACCTAATTAATTAATTGTCAAGATCCTCCATATCAAATCATTAAGAAAATTAATAATGCGGAATATACTTTAATTTTTTGGTAATAATTCTTTTATAATGGATCTTGATTTCAGATTTGGAATCTTGATTATTGGCAATTTTGATTCTTGAGTTTAATTTTGGTTTCTTGCTCCATAATCTTGATTGTCTTATTCTTCAATTTAATTGTTTCAATCCTTCTTCTTGATTCTTGATTGTAATTCTTAATTCTTGATTGTGGATTTTGAATCTTCATCTTCAATATGACTTCTCTATTAACTCTTGTGTTGATGGGATGACACAAAGAATGAGAAATTGCATATGAATTGGGGACCATAACTATATATATAGTTTCTATATGTTTTTGGCATATCGTCAAATACAACCTTAATAGATCACGTTTCTACACATATAATCCGACCCACACTTTATTTAGATATCGTAATCCCAACAATTTAATTTTTTATTAGATCAATTCAATTTTGGGCTTAAATTTAAGATAATATTATACACAATTAATTACATATATAGGCTCACATGACAAATTAAAACATAATAGTCTCACACTTGGGTCATATATGTTACCTTATAATTGTGCATAACCTTATAGCGTCAAAACTTTTGCTATCATAAACTTGTCTCCCTTAGCAATAAGGATATCACCTAGTTTACAATTCTGCATCTCAAATCTCTTAAGAACCTTATCAACATAGCTCTTTTGTAATAATCCAAAAATACTCGAAAACGATATCATTGTATCTATATCCCTACACAAAAGAAGTATAACCAAAATCTTTCATTTCAAAATTCCATGACAGAAATCTCTTGGTTTCGTACAATGAACCTATATCATTGCAGCCAAACAGTATGTCATCGATATGTAATACTAAAAAATATGCTTACTCCCACTGAAGTTGTGGTATACGCATTCATCAACTGAATTCATCTCAAAACCAAACGAGATTATTATTTGATGAAATTTGTGATACCATTGATGAAAAACTTGTTTAAGCCCATAGATAAATTTCTTTAATTTGTAAACCATCCGACGTTGTTTAAAATAAAATGTGTTACATATGCCATAATAGTCCTAAAAGAGTCTTTCATAGAAATCAGAGAAAGAGTCTCTTTAATGTCAATACCTTTCTTTAGAATAAAGTCATTGCAACAAGATGAGTCTTACATATCTCCACATCACCCTTTGAATCCCTCTTGATTTTAAATATCCAATTACAACAAATGAGTTTCGTACC
>CAIGRB010014790.1:0-14623 GCA_903798255.1 Fraxinus quadrangulata
TGTTCATTTCCGAATTGTATATATTTGTCAAATGAAACACCCATTTTTGAGACTTTGTCTCAAGAGGTCTGTTTCTTACACAATTGTCTGAACCTTTTTTAATGGTTAGCGACCATCCACGCGAAACATAATGATATTCAATAATTTATTACAATATAGTTGGGCTGTGATGCCAATTTCCTCCTTTTGCGGCAATGATGAAACGATGGCCTAAGGCCCAAAATGATTTAAAAGTATTAGGCAATTTCCCAATACCGTGATATGACACATAAACCCAAGCCCAATGCATTAAAAGCGCGTTTTATGGCGTGGCACTTTTAGTTGTAGCCTAAAATTCGAATTTTTTGTCAATTGAGGAGTCACTTGGACCGTTGAACGATATTGTGATCTATAGTTGATAGGTAGGGTATAAATACTATATTTTGGGTGCCTTATTATTAATTTCATATTATTTCCGCCTTTTGTGTAGTTCTTCGAGACTTTTCTTCTTCTTTTCTTCGTGTTCTTCCCATCTCTGATTCGAAGTGATTTGTTCTGGTTTTCTTTGTGAAATTTGATACTAAATGTGTTGTAAAGAAGTGGTGTGAGTCTTTTAACCTTGTGGCTTCCTTTAATTGATAAAAAAGTGCTTTACAGGTTTCGGGTTAGGGTTCTTGGTCGTACGGATGGGTAAATTTCTATTTTTCTTGTGTTTGAGCCCTAATATTGTATAGATCTAGGACTTGTACATCTCAAAACGTTGAATAAAAACCTTTTTATTTTTTTTTATTTTCTACGATTGATATTGTAGATTTATGAGTTTTGGTTCGATAGTATACATAATAGTGGTATCGGAGCCATTCGTTAGCCATTTTAGGAAGATCGATTTTCTCATGGTATTTTGGTCGATGTTGTAATATTGAGGGCTGAAACCCTCAAATATGATAAATTTAGGTCGACTATGTGGTTTCTTGGTGATTTAACCATGAATGGTGACACAATGTGGTGATATATGGTCTTGATTACCACTTTCTAGTCTGATCTCTTGGTGGTCAAGTGAACGACAACCACATTGTAATATTGCAGTAGAAAAAGCAAACTTCTCTGCTAAATTGGACGACTCATCCGGACGTCCGGTTCAGAATCGGACGACCTAAAAAAATAGCCGTTTGAGACTTGTCAGAATGGTCGAAAATTCAACCGTTGCTGGCTAACCGGACGTTCGGATCGCAACATCCGGACATCCGGATCGCCAGAGTTTTTCTGGGTCACAATTTTAGTATTGTTTGCACTAAGTAAATATTTTGCATGACATTTTTACTAGATATTTCAAAGTAAGTGAGGATTAAAAGTATTTAAGATTAGGTTGAAAATCTTATCTTTAAAAATTAATTTTTGTACAAACATTTTAATGACGTGAATTTTTAAGAAATTCATCACTTGAGCTTTCAACGTGTCATTACCAAAAATTAAAGTATTTTACCTTTACAAACGAGCTAAAAACATCTAGTTCCAATATCTTTGATTAATTTTAGCGCGAGTGCTTGATTTTGAAATGATGCAAAGTTTGTCTCCATGAGTGCTTGATCGATCTTCATCTTGAGTTTCCTTGATCGAAAATCTTTTCATCCAATAGCTTTGTCTCAAATTTGGCAACATGTAATATTTTGAAGATTTGAATTCGAGATAAACATAATTTGTTTGTTATAATCAAAACATAAAATTTGATTATAGGTTAACAATTTCCCCCTTTTTTATTATGACAAACAATAAATAATTTGCAATAAAAAGGAATATCTCATTGATTTATACACTTTCAATGTTCTTCTCCCAATGTTTTGTAGATCATAAATTTCCCCTTTCTTATTCACGTTATGCACATCAAGCATGCAAATCATCATTCATATGTTTTTCCCCTTTTGGCATAAGAAAAAAGAATGTGGCATAGAGAAACATACATCGTAAAGCAAGTAAGGATAAAATGCATTATAACTAGGACTCCGGAGGGGGCGGTGGAGGAAACAAGGCATAAAAGTGAGCGTATAATGCATTCTGTTGAGTTTGCATGTTCGCCTGTTGTGCTTGAATAGCATCCTGTTGAGATCGAATGGTATCTTGATGCATTTGCAACTCTTGAAGCATCCCTCCAAGCCCATCAACCGAAGATGTAAGAGAGTTAATACTTCAATTGAGAAGACTATAGTGATCCTCGGTGAATACGAAGCCATGGGACGAAGAATGAGCACTAGGAGTATCTTGATGAGGGTGTGGAGCTTGCGTTATATCAGTATCATCATCCTCCTCATCATCAAAAGGTAGAGTCGATGGACCCGAGGCGAGGTCGAACCCTTTCGTGTGTGCCACCTATTGACCATGTTTTACTATTTTCATTCGTTTAAGGATTTGAATGTTGATGGTATCGGTGGGTTTAAGTGAGACATATGTTTCACTATCTAATGAGACATGAAAATGTTTAATAATTTTCGTGAGAAGCATGCCATATGGTAAAACTTTAACATGTCATGACGAATGGACAAGCTTCATGAGTCCTAATGTAATGGTTGGAAAGTCAAGTTTCCTACCAACAATAAAGGAATCGAGAAGGAAGAGATCAAAAGTCGAATGAAGTAGAGCTACTGGAAAAGCTCCATCCATAACATTTGCAATAATGTTGTGTAAAACTTTGCATTGAAGTGTCAATTGATGGCACTTACTTTGGTGATATTTTCAAAAAAATTTCCCAATGACGCGATGACAAGCCTCGGTAGGGTCATAGCCGTCGAGCGTGGGGGTGTGCCTTGTGTAGAAACATTTGTGTTTCATACACTTCAAGTCCCAAGATTTCACGAATGGGTGCTTTGTTTAGAAGAACACGTTTGTTTTTAATCAAATATGAAATTTCATTTGAACGTGAAATAGAAATGCTATGGTAAAATTCTTGCATAAATCATGTGTATATGTTCTCTTCTAACGTTGCAATAAAAATCCATCCCATATTTTCCAAAAGTTCTTCTAAGTGAAATGTGGGTGCTTCAAAGGTAAAATCGGTAAAATCAACATTCTTACCAATTAAAATGAGTGATTTTTCAAACGGGTTGACCGACACCTTGGGTTTCAAATCGAACTCGTCGTCGGAAGAAGAGGGTGAATGGCACCTTACCGTGCTTTTGAGTCTTTTACTCATCTGTTTTGAACTTGCCATGGGTGAAAATTGAAGGGGTGTGTGTGTGGAGAGTCTAGGGTTTTAAATTTTGGGGAAAATGGATATTGAAGATGAAGAGTGAAAGTTTTTAAAAAATTGGAATGTAAAAGTGATGGGTTTTGGAAAGGGAAGGTGTAATTGATGGTTTGAGGTAAGAGATTGAATTATGGAGAAGAGATAGAAGGAGATAAATAGAGAGAAAAAAAAAGAAGAAATGAAGGAGGAATATGCTGTAAGTCGCGATTTAAAATCGTCCAGACGCTGAACCAGATGTCCGGTTCAGCCATCCGGACGTTCGGTTTACGTTCGATTTGGCAGAACATTTTTCTACCAAACCGAACACTAGTCCGGACGATCCGGTTTGATGCAGACATCCAATTCCTTCTCCTGATGCCTTTTTTTGTTAAATGGAATATGATGTACATAAAAAATAGACACATCTAAGAACACGTAATTTCAAGCATATACTTCATTTTTATCAATTATGCCTAAACCTCTTCTAAGATGTGAGAATTGACCATGAGCTAGAGGTTTTCTGAGTATATCGGCCAATTGATTTTTCATGTTTATAAATTCTAGCATAATATCACCTTTTTGAGCATGGTCTCTAAGGAAGTGATGTCAAATTTCAATATGTTTCGTCTTAGAGTGTAAAATAGGATTTTTAGATAAGTTAATTGTACTAGTGTTATCACACATTATTGGTGTATGGTCAAAGGATAGGTGATAATCACTAAGAGTTAGCTTTATCCATATGACTTGTGCACAACAATTAGCGGCCGAGATATATTTGACTTCGGCAGTAGATAGAGCAACGGAGTTTTGTTTATTGCTAAACCATGATACAAGTGCAAAGCCCAGAAAGTGACATGTTCCGCTAGTAATTCTACGATCAACTGTGTATCTAGCTCAATCGGCATCTGAATAGCTAAGTAGATCAATGTGAGTGCCTTTGGGATACCAAATCCCTAAGGTTCTAGTGCCACTTAGATATCGAAAGATTCGTTTTATAGCCTTAAGATGTGACTCTTTAGGATTTGATTGAAATCTAGCACATAAACATACACTAAATATAATATCGGGTCTACTAGCGGTTAAATAAAGAAATGATCCGATCATACCTCGATATTTTGTTATATCAACGGGCGTACCTTGTTCGTCATTGTCCAATTTTATAGATGTGCTCATGGGGGGTGTCCATAGCTTCAAATCGTCAATGTCGAACTTTTTGAACATGTCCAATATGTACTTACTTTAATTAATAAAAATTTCACCACAAGTTTGCTTAATTTAGAGACCGAAGAAGAATTTAAGTTCTCCCATCATACTCATCTCAAATTCCATGCTCATGCACTTAGAGAATTCTTCACATAGATGAATATTAGTGGCACCAAATATAATGTCATCAACATAAATCTAAATAATGATCATGTCATTTTTGTGTATTTAAAAAAAAGTGGTATCCGCTTTTCCAATTGAAAAACCATTTGAAATAAGAAACTTGCTCAATTGTTTGTACCAAGCTCTAGGAGCTTGTTTTAGACCATAGAGAGCTTTACGAAGTTTAAAAACACAGTTCAGATTTTTATGATCTTTAAAATCGGGAGGTTGGTCAACAAAAACTTCTTCTTGAATGAAACCATTTAGAAATGCACTTTTGACCTTTATTCGATAACGAGTGAAATTTTTATGATAAGCAAAAGCAAGAAGCATGCGAATAGATTCTAATATAGCAACTGGTGCAAATATTTTCTCATAATCGATTCATTCTTCTTGATTGTAACCTTGGACCACCAATCTAGCCATGTTACACACAATTATCTCATTTTCATCCGGTTTATTTCTAAAAACTCATTTTGTACCGATTACGACTTGATTATTTGGTCTAGCAATTAAATCTCAAACATGATTTCTTTCAAATTGATTTAGTTATTCTTGCATTGTTAGTATCTAAAATTCATCAAACTCGACTGTTTTTAAAGTTTTTAGGTTCAATTTGTGAATTGAATGCACAATTACCAAGATAATTTCTAAGAGAGGTTCTAGTGGTGATACCTTTAGATGGATCGCCTATTATTAATTCCTTTGGATGAGATGGAACAAGCTTCCATTCCTTGGGTAGCGGGGGATCATCTTGAATCTCGGTTGATTTTTCTTCACTTTCTTGAGCATTGGGCTCATTCGTTTGTTCTTTGTTAGGCACTTCCTTGTTTTGACCTTGAATGTTCATTTGTTCGAATAGAGTTTCCAAAGGTACATTATCATCAATATCTTTCTTGCGACCAAGTGAGTTAGTTTCATCAAATGTGACGTGTATGGATTCTTCAACGACTAGAGTTCTTTTGTTAAAAACTCTATAAGCTTAGCTAGTTGATGAGTATCCTAGAAAAATATCAACATCGGATTTTGAATCGAATTTTTCCAAGTTATCTTTTGTAGTTAAAATAAAGCATTTGCAACCGAAAACTTTAAAGTAACTAATATTGGAAATTCTATTTTTCCAAATCTCATAAGGAGTTTTAATTTTCTTACGACTAACTAAAACTCTATTTACAATGTAATAAGCGATATTTACGGCTTCGGCCCAAAAGTATTTTAGTAAACTATTCTCGTTAGACATGGTTCTAGCCATTTCTTGTAATGTACGATTCTTTCTTTCTACTACACCATTTTGTTGAGGAGTTCTAGGGGTCGAGAAATTATGTTCATATCCATTTTTATTGCAAAAATTATCAAAGGCAATATTGTCGAATTCTCCACCATGGTCACTTCTAATTGTTGTAATGGTATAACCTTTTTCGTTTTGAACTTTCTTACAAAAATACTTAAAAGCTTTTAGAGCTTCTTTTAAATTCAAAAAATGACCCAAGTAAATCTAGACAAAATTTCAACAATTACAAAGGCATAATATTTACCGCCCAAGCTAGCGATTCTAGAAGGTCCGAAAAGATCCATGTGGAAAGTTGCAATGGTTTTGTAATTGAAGAGTATACTTTATGTTTAAATGAGCTTTTTACTTGTTTACCAAATTCATAACCATCACAAATTTTATCTTTTTCAAATTTCAGATTTGACAAACATTTGACAAAGCAATTTTTGGAGATTTTTGAAAGGAGTTCCATGCTAACATGGCCCAATCTCCTATGCCATATCCAAATATCCTCCTTTAGACTCACTAAACATTTTTCATTATTTTCAAAATCGATATTTATGATATAAATATCTTTATTTCGACTTCCTACAAACAATACCTCTTTAGATGTAGTATCCTTAATAAGACATTTGGAATAATCGAATTTAATATGATACCATTTGTCACATAATTGATTAATGCTAAGTAAATTATGTTTGATGTTATCTACCAATAGGACACTTTCAACGGAAGGTAAGAGATGGTTACCAATATTTCCAATTCCAATGATTTTTCTTTTAACGTTGTCCCCAAATGTGACATGACCTCCATATTTCCTTTTGAAGTTTGATAGTAATGTTTTATCTCCGGTCATGTGTTTTGAACATCCACTATTTAGGAACCATTTGCTTGTTGTCCTCCTTGGACCAACCTACAAAAATAATTCAATTTTTGTTTTTTTTTTAATCTTTGATACCCATACAAGTTTGGGTCTTTGGTAGTTAGTTTTAGTGGATTATTGAGTCCACTTGTTTTCAAAGTATAGCTTTTTTTTTATTAGACAATTGTAGGCCACATGTCCATTTTTATTACAAAAGCTACAAGTAATTTTTGAGGGAATTGAATTTGAGGTTTTGATAAATAAATTCTTAAGAGATTTTTGTTTTAAAAATGGTTTATATCCAATACATTATTTATCAAAAATACATTTTTTATTATTGATCATTAGGTCAAAATTTTTCTTTCCTTGAGTGAATTTAAAATCAATTTTAGTCAAATATTCAACTTTTTCTTTTAAAGAATAATTTTCTTTATATAATGAATCATAATCAATATTTTCTTCTCTAGTTTCCAAAGTTTTCTCCATTTCATTTCTTTAACAATTTATGTTTCTTTTTGAGAATAAAATGACTAAGGGGCGAGTTTTTTGAATTCTTCTAAAATTTCATCATAAGAAGAAGATAAATCATCATATGAAAATTTTTCAGTAGAATTTACTTCATTGTCGATTGCCATGAAGCACATGTTGGTGACTTTTTCTTGACTTTCATTTTCATCACAATTATCATTATCGCATTAATCTCATGTTGCTTGAAGTGCCATTTTCTTGAAATTTTTCTTTTTGTTTGGATACTCGGTTCTATTGTGATCGGGTTTGTTGCAATTATAGCAAACATTTTTCTTACTTTTTTCATCGCTCTTTTCTTCTTTCTTTTGAAACTTTCGATTATTTCGAAAACCTCTCAATTTTTCGACAAGAAGCACAAGATCATCAAACTCTTCATCACTTAAGTGTTCACTTGTAGTACATTCTTCAATAGCATATTTGAGAGCAATTTGACGCCGAGGAGGCTCTTTTGATTTTTCCTTGCTCTTCATAATCTTTTCTTTGATTTCAGCATTGTTGAGTTCATATATCATCAATGTTCCATAAAGTTCCTCTAAATGATACGTGTTGATATCTTTGGTATTCTCTATTAACATCCTCAATGGAATCCAATCTTTCGATAGTGACCTAAGCATTTTACTTACAAACTCACCGTTAGTAAGTTTACGATCAAAGCCTTTGAGGCCATTAACTATATTGGTGAAATGAGTAATCATGTCAACAATAGGTTCATCTTGTTTCATGAAAAAAATTCAAATTCTTTTACCAAGAGATTAATTTTGGTTTCTTTTATCTTACTTGTGCCAACGTGAGTGACTTCTAATGCATGTCATATATCGTATGCGAAATTACATGTACTAATACGGTTAAATTCATTTCTATCTAAGGTACAATAAAATAGATTTTTAGCTCTAGCATTCAAGGACAATTTTCTTTTATCATCTTCGTCATATTCCTCTCTAGAAATGTATAGGTTTCTCTATTCAAAATTAAGTTTGAAACCTTTAAAAAATTTGAAAGTTGGAAATTACTAATTGAAAATCAAATGGCCAGGAAGATTAAAGTCTTAAGAACAGATAATATACTAGATTTTTTTCAATTTCGAATTCGACCATTTCTGTGAACAAAATAGTATATTGAGACATAAGACTGTCCCATACACACCTCTACAAAATAGGCTTGCTGAGAGAATGAAAATGACCTTATTTGACAGGGTCAGATGTATGATGGTAATTTGAAGTTCCTAAAGTATCATGGGGGTGAGGCAGCTATTATTGCAACATATATAGTTAATGGGACACCTTCCAGTGTATTGGAAGGTAAAACACCTAAGGAGAAATGGTTTGGAAAACTTCCTAACTACTCTCACCTTAGAGTTTTTGGATGTGCATCTTATTCTCACCATAATCTAATCTGGGAAAACTGGACCCAAGGGCTCAAAATGTGTTTTCATAGATTATCTTGAAGGTGTTGAAGGTTATATGTTATGAGCTAGAGATAAAGGGGGTTATAAGAGAATAACAAGTAGAGATGTTATTTTTTCATAAAGGAGGAACGCCATGTTTAGTAAAAAATAAGGCTGTTGAATATGAATCCTCTGATGTGACAAGGTTTTAGGCGAAGTTGGGATCTTAGCCTGATCTTGTTCAAACTGATCAATTGGTTGTCGAGCTTGCACATTCTTAGATTCAAAGTGAAATTAAAAATCAGAGTGTGCAGGCCCAGGATCAAGCTGAGATTAATTATCCAATCAACACGATGATCTAAATAATTATCAGTTGGCTAGAGACAGGCCTAGAAGAAATATAAGAAAGCTAGTTAGATATGATGACTATCCCACCTTCTCCGTTCTATCTTATCAAGAACTAGCTTGTTAAAAACCTAAAACCTATAAATAGGCTATGAGTTGCAATCAATGTAGCAAATGGAAATCTACAATGAGGGAAGAAATGAATTCTTTGATGAAAAGTAAAACTTGGGTTCTTGTTCCTAAACCTCAAGGCAAGTCTATTGTAGATTGTAAATGGATATACAAGGTTAATGAGGAAAGTATTGTAGAGAACCTTTAAGATTTAAAGTTAGACTAGTTATTAAAGGTTTACACAAAAACATGGTGTTAACTATAATGAAATTCTTTCACCTGTTGTGAAATAAACTACTATCAAAGTTTGTCTTACTTTGGGTGCTCACCATGATTGGGAAATTGAACAAATGGATGTAAAAATTGCATTTGTACATGATGATTTAGATGAAACAATTATATGTCACAACTTGAAGGTTTTATAAATGTATCTAAATCTGACTTTGTGTGTTTACTTTAAAACATCCTTGTATGGCTTGAAACAGTTCCTTAGACAATGGTATAAAATGTTTGATAACTTTGTCATAACTATTTGTTATACAGGAAGTTCATGATCATTGTCTTTACTTAAAAGGGAATCTAATGATACTATATATGTTTATTTGTTGTTATAAGTTGATGATATGCTTTTAATTGGCCCTGATTTGAAACAAATAAATGATATAAGGAATTTTGAAAATGAATTTGAAATGAAAAATTTGGGACATGGAAAAAGAATACTTGGGATGGACGTTGTTAGGAAAATGTCCCATCACATGTTAACCTTAAAACAATCTGCATATGTTGAAAAAGTTCTATCAATTTTTTTTATGCATGAATCAAAATTTGCTTCCTTACCTTTTAGCCAATCATTTCAAAATTAGTAAATAATATTGCCCAATTGATTAATTTGATATTAGACACATGGAGAAAGTATCATATGCTAATGCTGTAGGTTTTGTCATGTACACTATGGTGTGTGTAAGATCTTATGTGGCTTATGTTATTAGTACCTTAAGTAGATTTATGGCTAATCCTGGACCTAAACACTGGGAATCACTTAAGTGGCTTCTCAATATTTGAAAGGTATCTCTCACTTAGGATTAGTATTGAAAACCTATAGCGAAGGGATGGTACTTAAAGGATTTGTTAAGGCTGACTTTGCTGGTGATAGAGACAATAGAATATTCACAACTACTTATATGTTTGCTCTATGTGGTACTTCTGTTAGTTGGAAATCTCAGTTACAATCTATAGTAGTGGTCTACAACAGAAGTTGAATATGTAGTAGCTACAGAAGCTATAAAAGAAGCCTTGTGGCTCAAGGGGTTATTAACTGAAATTAATATGCTTTCTGAACATGTTATTGTTTATCCTGATAGTCAAAGTACCATACACCTATGTAAGAATCCTATTTTTCATGAAAGAACAAAACATATAGATATAAAGTTGCATTTTATTAGAGATATTATCTCAGATAAATATGTCTTTCTTAAAAAAATATTCCTACCCAGCGTAATCCTTCTAATATGGGAACAAAGCTAGTCTCTTTTAAAATTTAAATCGTGTTTGTCTTTGTTAAATATTGCTAATGGTTAAATTGATTTTGCAGGTATAAAGGAATGTCATTGGAGGACTACTGTGATGCTGGAAGTCCATTGGTGTCAAGGTGGAGATTGTTGGGTTGTGATGCCAATTTCTTCCTTTTGGGGGAATGATAAAACAATGGGTTAAGGCCCAAAATGATTTTAAAGTATTAGGCAATTGCCCAATAACATGACCTGACCCATAAATCTAAGTCCAATGCATTAAAAGCGTGTTTTATGGCGTGACACTTTTAGTTGCAGCCTAAAATGCGACTTCTTTGTCAAATGAGGAGTCAACTGAACCGTTGGAAAATATTGTGGTCTATGGTTGATAGTTAGGATATAAATAGTATCTTTTGGGTGCCTTATTATTGATTTCATATTATTTTCACCGTTTGTATGGTTCTTCGAGACTCTTCTTCTACTCTTCTTCGCATTCTTCCAATCTCTGATTGGAAGTGATTTGTTCTGGATTTCTTTGTGAAATTTGATACTAAGTGTGTTGTAAAGAAGTGGTGTGAGTCTTTTACCCTTGTGGCTTCCTTTAAGTGATAAATGAGTGCTTTGGGGTTTCGGGTTTAGGTTCTTGATCATACAGATGGGTCCAATCCTATTTTTCTTGTGTCTAATCCCCAAATATTGTATAAATTTTATCTTCGATGCCTTCGACTTGTACATCTCAAAAGGTTGAATAAAATCCAGTTTATTTTGATTTCTTCAATCGATCTTGTAGATTTATGAGTTTTGGTTCGATGGTATGTTGTAGAAAATTCGATTTACCCAATCGAAAGAATAATAAAATGAATAGAAAATAAAATGTAGTAGATGAAGTGAGGTATGCCAAAATCAATCTCTTTAAGACAGCTTTCCCCTCCCCTCCACCCCACCCCATCCCATCCTATCACTCCATTATACCACCTTCCCTCTACCTCTCCACCAGAGACGGCTATCAGCTCCGACGATTACTTCAACGGCTGCTTCGGCGATTTAAAATTTCTAGAAAATTAAAAATTGGAAATCACACCCCACCCCATGGATCCATCTATCACCACCCCCATTCGTTGACACATGTCATCCGTGATTAGTTGTGACCAAGTTTGTATTCAATGTGACAACTGTAACCAAATTTGTGTTCAGTGTGACTGTCTGTGACTAGGTTAATCTTAAGTCACAATCGGTCACAATCAACACAAAATTGATCACAAATAGTCACAACAAACACATACTTGATAGGGTCACCACAAATAATGAAACTGCACATTTTATACCGTCAATGCCTTCTCCCAAGTCATACCTTCTCCCAATCCAGAATGGAATGAATATCAGGCTGCACCCTACTTAATATCATAGAGGAGCATACCTACACTCCCAGCATTTTCTATGAACGAGTTCCAACTTATACGAACTTCCCAATTCAACATCAATAGGAGATGGATTAACGATCAACTTTGTCTTTGGTATGACTAACTGCGACCAAATTTGTATTGAATGTGACCGTCTGTGACCAAGATATATCTCAAGTCACAATCGGTGACAATCAACACAAAATTGGTCACAGAGAGTCACCATAAATAAATTCGCGCACACCGTAGAGATTAGCACCACAACCCATTACCATTGCAACTCAAATCAACAAGCCAAATAAGCTTAAAGTATGACCAGTATCTAGATCGATACATTGAACAAGAAACTCCTAACCTCCAATCCACCAGCACCTCAATCCATAAACACCACTATCACCACCTGTAGTGCACCACCAAGCACGCTATGAGTAGGATGTTAGTAAAAATACCAGCATATGATCATATCATTAGTGCATTTTTTGGTAAAATATGCCTCACACCTAACTGTTAGCATGTTTGCCGTGCCGAATGGGGAGATAAACATTCTCACTGCGTGACACGAAGTGATGCCGCCTGTTATGTGTGTGCCACCTAGAATGCCAACTCGTCGAGCCTCTCGTTGCCATGTCTCAGGGCCGGGGCGCGGCACGAGTGGTGTGAAAGTTAACCAAGTTGTAGTTCACTTATTAAATTATAGCTTATTCACTCATCCAACTATATAAACAAGTATTTTTTCTTGTAAACTTTCAATGTTTGATTATTAACCATATATAAGACACTTAAAAAGGGTTTATCAACTAATAACGCTATATTGGAGACCTTTCCAATTCATTCAAATTAATTGTAATGGCTCACATCATTAAATACCACATTTAATTATTTAATCCAATTAAATTCAATTAATTCCGATATACATAACAAATATGTTATATATCGTTTTATAATAATCACATAATTTTAATGTTGACACATTATCAAACCTTGCCAACATCTTCTTTATGAGCGAGAATTTAGTGTACAAGTTTAGTCTTTTTTATATATTATTAGTCTAATTAAAAATATTTTTTAGTTAAGTCCTAATTCAGCGTTGCAGCTTTGGTATCATTTGGCAAGGGTTAAGAATATTTTCCAGGAAATTGTATGCCTATTATCAAAAATAATATTGTTTGATGGTTTAAGCAGATTTTTCCATATCTATCCTCGATAGTTTGATGGCTGTGATATTTTGTGGATTACTTGTATAAGAAGAAAAAGATGAGGTTTGCATGAGCAAGTCTTGACGGCATTCCCTTTCTTCTTTCCCAAGAAATATATAAAACGATGAAACCCAGAGGCAAACTGACTACCGATATTTTAAATTACTTGGATGCTGCATTGGCTTCCTTTGTTTCTTTAGACCTTGGAAAAGTTGCACAATAAATTTACCACCAAGTTAATTTTTAACCTTTAAAACGAACTTGTTGGGATATTCTCATTTGTCGCGTAGTTTATGCAGAAATTGTATGACTATTTAAATTGAAAAGCAAAATTTAATTTTATTACGCTAAGATTACGCGGTGATTTAACGAATATTTGAAAAAAATTGTTGAAATTTAACTAAAAATTATAGACCAATTAAGACTCTGTTTGATGGTCATTATATATATATACACGTACATATTCATTTTCAACTACACATTCACTCCTACTTTTTAACCACATATTCTGCACATAAATTTAAAATTTTTCATACTTTTTACATGTACATTCTCCTAAAAATAACTATTAAAAATATTATTTTCACCAAATAATGTCCATAACACATGGGCTAAATTTGCTATTGAAATAATAAATGTCATAAAAATGTTCTCTTTCTGCTAAGTCTCATGGTACAGCAAAAAAATACTTTGGAACTTATTTTTATTTTTTTCACTTTTGCATGCTTTCGAACTTGAGTTTATCCGTGCAAGACACAAATAAATAAATCAGGGGTATTAACGACTCTTTAAAACTCAATTACACGTAGTATAAGAAAAAATCGTCAAATCGAAAAATTGAATTGAAATCGCTTTTTAAAAAATCATTGGTTTCATTCCACGTGTCAACGAAACAGTTTGGAACTAAAATAAATTGTATTAAAATGAATGATTTTTTTTAGATATTAAATTTTAACGAAGATTTAAAATCAAACCGGATTTAAAAATTTTACAAATAAAAATTTTGGTAGAAATCTTATTGATAAATTACAATCCTAACTTTCAAAATAAAATATAAATATTGAAATTTTAATATCAAAAAATCATTTAATCAATTGTCCATTATCAAATAGTAATAATAGAGATGACAACGGGACATGGTGTCCTATCCCCATTTAAGGTTGGGCGGACATGACAATCCTCCAATTTAAATATTTTTTTTTCAAGTAATTTTTAAGGTAATTTGGTAATTGGGTTAATAGACTCGAGTAATTGGTTCTGGTTTGGGCATAAAAAAATGGGTTAAGGTGATTCATACAAAACTTGAAGGGAACAATACATGACTTTTACATATAAGAATTACATTTCAAAACTAAAAACTTACCAACTTATTTCAAAATTTAGGTGCTAATTCCAATTAATAATATATAAAATATATAAGTAAGGAGAATTAATTATCCCCACCCAATTAATAGTATC
>CAIGRB010014790.1:29424-48004 GCA_903798255.1 Fraxinus quadrangulata
TGGAAGTAATGGTATGTTTTCAAGAAACTTAGAATCAAAGTACTTGGAGATTAAAAATTTCTTCGTACCTTCCTCTTCCGCTTTATACTTACTTTCAAGAGCATCCCATATCTCATTCGCTAATGTTGTGTTGGTGTACAAATCCAAATGATCCGACAATGCGTTAAGGATGTGACCACGACAAATCAATTCATCTTCTTGTCGCTTTTGTCGTTCTGCTTTTATAGCCTCGACTTCTTCTTGTGTTGGTTCCGATAATGATGCCAATTTCGGATCAAGAATGTAGAAAATTTTCAACGCCGTTAGTAGAAATTTGATCTTGTCTTGCCACCGCGTAAAGTTAGTACCATCGAAACGATCCAAGCGAACCAAATCTTGATTCATTAATTTTATTGTTGCCATTGTTGTTTCACTCTCCATTGCAGAAATATAGTTTGAGATTGTTATAAACGGTACCGGAGTTGGAGAAGAAACTCACCAAAGTATGCAACAATATGATGAACAAAGCACTAATAAACTAGAATCAAGAATTAAAGGCTCAAACGCGTGATCGCTGTACTCAAACTATATTTGCCCCCTCTCCGGATTGATTGAGATGTTTAAGAGTTTTTCGACAAATGGTTTGAAAGATTAATCAAGTCTTGTTGCAGAAAATACCAAAGCACAAAGTATTTTCTACCCAAACTTGAAGAACAGAAATGGATGAATGAATGTGAAGAAAGTTTATTATGCTATGGAATAATAATGGATTCAATAATGATTTTTCATTATCTTATTTCATGAACAAGATCACATATTTATAGGCTACCAATATTCATCACGAAATGGTACCAAAACCATGCTAAAAAGCCACCATAATTAGAAACCCAAATGGTCAAAAATTGGAGAAAAACCGACTCCCAACGGTCGTTCTGGCATAGTGGCACCTCATGGTAACGCATGGGCGCTACTGTTCTCGAGTGAGAAAACTTCCAATTGGGCGTGGGGGCACCTATGTTTTTTTCCATACTCAATTTCTTAATTGTTTGAACAACATTACAACAGGAATTTCCCACGAGACTTACCACATTTGCCTTGATCTTTAACACCAGCTGTGACGGCTCCTTGCTTTCTCCAATCAACAGAAGCCAGAAGATTTGAGGACATGTGTTTAGCGTAAGTCTTAAAGAAAGTCGTCTAAGTTTCATTTTCTTTAAAAAAATTCAGTTACTTCATTAATATTTATCATTTTTGCGATACAAATTTCTCAAATTGTTATACAAATTTCTGAATATGATTTTCATTAATTTTTTAGGAAATTTTATATGAAATATGATGTCAAAAATTTTCGAAATTTTACATCCGAAAAAGTCAAATCCCTTTTAAATTTTCGGATGCAAAATTATATGGGGTATGATTTTTTTGGACGTAAATTTTCAATCGTAAAATTTCTCCCAACTTCTTCGCAAGTTCATTTGTGGTCCCTAACTTTAAACTTCTGCATCTGCCCCTACTAGTGAAAGTGCTTAGACATATTTATGGAGAAGAAAAGCCTTCAACGAGCATTGTTTATGGAGAGCCACCAAAGGCAAATGATGATATTAAAAAGACATTAAAGAGGGAGTGTGACTATATGCCAATCTTTGACATTATTGATGCTAAAAGTAAGGGCAGTCCTGATAATCCACTTCATACAACAACTTGATTTTTTAAAATCGATTATATTTCTTCAAGAATCCATTTGATAGACCAATTGATGACAAATAATTTGATTACTTGTGTTGAGAAATTCTTTCCTAATGATCAAATGCAACATTATGTGATAAATACCGAGTTGAAAAAATATGTTAGGTTATTTGGAAGAAAGCTAGGAATAAATGGATGTAAGAACAATGATGCATATTACAATTTGGGTATGTTAACATAATTCTCTTTCTCTCGTGTCATTAACTTATTATATTTTATATATGATTATATAAATAACACAATTGTCTTTTTCATTTATATTTATTAGTGAGTTGGTGGGATTTCTATGGCAATGAAACAACAAATTTAGACAATGGAAAAAATGATCATTGGTTTGACTACTAGTTCATCGGATTGTGAAAGAAATTAGTGCTTTTGAAGGGGTAAGTACTAATTAGGTTGTTATATTTTACTTACTAATTTTTTACTAAGACATTATTTCTACAACTCCTATCTTTTGGCCAATGAATAATTACTTGAATATGCTTTGCTCCATTACATGTATCTTTCTTTCTTTTTTCTGTGTAGATACATACCAAAACAAGGAATAGACTTGACACTACAAGGATTAATAATCTTGTTTATGTCTAATTCAATGCAGAGTTGATGAAAAAAAAGAAGAGGAAGGGCAAAATACAAACTCTATTAGCAAGTGATACTACTAATGTACAATCTTGAACTGTAGAGGGTTGTGACAATGAGGAGGCCGAGGAGAATGATGGGGTGAGAAAGATAACTTCTACCTATAGAGGTACTAGAAATGTTGAGAATGAAATAACGGAGCTTGAAGATGATGATTTTGTATTGGACTATATGAAAAAGAATTAGATGAAGAAGAGAATATTGAATTAGAATTCGATAAAGAGTTAGATAAGATTTAAGTTATGGTGTTATCAATATTATGTAATTATGATTTTGGTTGGAAATTCCAATAGTATGTATAAAATTTCTATAAATCTAATAAATAAGAGTTATCTAACTGAAACTATGGAAATAGTTTAATTTTTGTATTTTGAAAATTAGAAAATTGTATAATTGACTAATTATAGGAATTATTAAATAAATATAGTATTTCATAATTTTAGATGTTTAGCATGTATTATTTTAATTATTAAATGATTTTTAGAATGATTAAAAATTTAAAATATTAAAAATAAGAAAACGTTTTGGCCTAGACTTGTAAAACTTGAAGCTTGGCATCCACGTCTAGCAACACTTTACACTTTTTAGAACATTTCTTATTAAGCTTCAAATTCATGGCAATTATTAATCATGGCTACAAGACATCACTAGAACTGACCATAAAAGTCACACCGTATGAACCACTGCCCAATTACCAACTGCACGTGATACTCGTAGCCTTGTGCTCCTTGCTCCAACACGGAGAAGATGCAGTATCAGAAAACAATGTGAATTTTGATTGATATTCTTTTCTTGGACAATGTTTCGTACCTTTCAATTGCGACACAACAAATATCATCAATTTTTTTACACAAAACAATGCTTTGAGTGGTTATTAGGAAGAAGGTGAGGGTGAAACAGAAATAGTTAACTTAAAAATTCTTTTAATGTTCTTAAGAAAATATATAAGTACAAGGTGTCATGATTTAAACGGTAAGGACCTACCGCGTGTGCATATAAGTCAGTCATATTGAAGGTTTTTTTTTTTTGTATATCATGATAGAAGGAAACCAATGTTCATATTTTCTTTCCCTGTTAGTCTAGCACGTCCATCGCAAAAGTAGTTAGATTTTGGGATGTTAGAAAATGGGGACGGGTGGAGTCGACCCGATGAAGGAAAATTGAAACTGAATGCAAATGCAGCAGTCTAGAGTGAACGAGGATTTGTGGAGATTGGATTTGTTATTTGAGTTTGTCTTGGCTTGGTAAGTGGCAGATAGCTCCAAGTAGGAGATGTGCTTTTCTATTTTGAAGGTAGCCAAGTAGTTAGCTCGGCTTGAGTTTCGCAAAGGCCAATGGCCTAGCAATAAGTGTGGTTGAGTACAATGCTCAAAGGGTTATTCAGGATGTCGAATCCATCTCTTCACTGTGAGTTATATCTAAACCATCTAAACATGCTTCAATGATCAGGAAAGCATATGGTTCAAATGTGGAATAAAACGAAATCGAAAAAATACCTCCCACCATTGCTTCTCACACACATTCAAGGACTCGAATTTATGTGCTTCTAAACTTGACTCAACCTCAATCAAATGTCGTATTTTTTACTGTAAGAGATTGGAAGGCTTAGGGACCTAATCGGTGGAAAAAAACTGAATACATATAAGCTCTATCCATTAGAGCAGTTTTCAACCGAACAAAAACGTGGAAAAAGCAGTTGGGACGTTATTTTGAACATTACTCACATCCCTAAGAGATGGAAAATGTGGACCACATTCAGATTCGATTTTGTTACTAAATTACCCAACTTCATGGGAAGAAAAAACTAACATTCTTCCCCTTGGTCCATATATTCCATCATTCACATAGTAAGAAACAAAATACATGAATCATGATGATATGTTCTCTAAATGTGAGTTTTATCTTCCATGTATCACAATGCATCATGTCTCTTCAACACTAGCCCACGTTACTCAATGAATAAACCATATGTTTATTCTAGGTCCAAATATCAATGATGTTTCTCAAAATAAATGTGTACACAAGGAAAAACAAATATGAGAAAACATCACAATTAGAGTTTCATTAACATTAACATTCGTTCTTACAACGAAAATCACACAAAGGAACCAAGTCCCATTCTATCTATATGATCCTTAAATTTTGATGGTGACATCCCTTTTGTTGAAGGATCATCAATCATCAATTCAGTGTTAATGTGTTCAATAACCACAGTTTTCTCTTTAACAAGTTCCCTTATGGCCAGATACTTGATGTCGATGTGCTTTCTTCGACTACCACTTTTATTGTTCTTAGGCATAAAGACTACAGTTGAATTATCACAATATATTCTCAATAGCGTGGAAATCGAATCTACAATTTTAATCCCTGATATGAAACTCTTTATCCATACACCATGCGATGTAGCCTCAAAACAAGATACAAACTCGGCCTCTATAGTGGAAGTAGCAGTCAAGGTCTGCTTTGCGCTTTTTCAAGATACATCTCCACCAGCAAGCATAAAGATGTATGTTGATGTTGATTTTCACGAATCAACACAGTCAGCAAAGTCCGAATCAGAGTAGCCAATTACTTCCAAATTATGAGTTCGTCTGTACATAAGCATGTGGTCTTTGATCCCCTGAAGGTATCTCATCACTTTCTTTGCAGCTCTCAAGTGGTCCATACCTGAATTACTATGATATCTTCCCAACATCCCAACAATAAATGCAATGTCAGGACATGAGCATAAACGAACATACAATAGGCTTCCAACAGTAGAAGCATAATGAATGAACTACATATGATCACTAAACAATAAATGCAATGTCAGGTCTTGTGCATACCTGAACATACATTAGGCTTCCAACAGCAGCAACATAAGGAATGTTGTTTGTTTGTTCCCTTTGAAGTTCATTTTTCGGGTACTGGTTCAAATTGAACCTATCATCCTTCACAATGGGAGCTATACTTGGTGAACAATCTTTCATTCAAAATCTCTCTAAAACTTTATTGATATATGTCTCTTGAGACAGAACCAAAATACCTCGAGATTAGTCCCTTTGGATTTTAATACCAATGACATAAGATGCATCATCCATATCCTTCATCTCAAAATTTTTAGATAGAAATTGTTTCGCCTCATATAGCAAACCCTTATTATTGGTTGCAAGTAAAATGTCATCCATATACAGACTAAGGAAACAAATCTTACTTTCTCTGACTTTTTAGTATATATATTGATCCATAATATTCTCTACAAATCTGAATGAAGAGATAACATCATGAAATTTAAAATACTACTGACTGGAAGCTTGTTTCAAACCATATATAGATTTTTTGAGCTTGCACACCAAATTGTCATTACCACTAGAGGAAAATCTTTCTGATTGTTTCATGTAAACCTCTTCCTCTAGATCTCCATTAAAAAGGCTATTTTCATATCCATTTGTTGCAACTCTAAATCGAAATGTACAACCAATGCCATGATGATACGAAGTGAATGTTTATTTGATACAGCAGAGAAGATCTCTTTGTAGTCAATTCCTTCCTTTTGAGTGAATCCTTTAGCAACGAGTCTTGCTTTATATCTTTCAATGTTAACTAATGAATCTTTCTTCGTTTTATAGACCCACTTACATCCTATGGCTTTTGTACCATCAGACAACTCAATAAGATCTTAGACTCCATTAGATGCCATAGAATCCATCTCATGTTTCATAGCATCGTACCATAAACTTGATTCTTTACAATTCATTGCTTGTGAAAACGTTTCAGGATCATCTTCAGCTCTAATGTTATAATCCGATTCTTGCAAATACACAACATAATCACTAGTTTTCACTGATTTCCTTACTCTAGTAGATCTCCTTAATGTTGTATCAACATTTTCCTGAGGATTATGTTGTTCAACAATTTCTGGCAATTCTTGAACGTTTTGATCTACGGGAATTATCATCAGCAACTTGTGGAACTTCAACGATTGGTTGTCCGACACCTGTTTGAACTTGAGGAATGTTGTGAATGATAATCAATCTGTCACTTGAAGTGGAAGGTTGAGCATCGATATGTTTCCTTTCAGATACAATGGCGTGGAATCAATCGCTCCCACTAATGAAGTCATTCTCAAGAAACTTCACACTTCTTGACTCCACAATCTTAGTGTTGTAAGATGGACAATAAAATCTATACCCTTTACACCTTTCAGCATATCTAATGAAATATCCACTAATGGTCATTGGGTCTAGCTTCTTTTCTTGTGGGTTGTAAGCTTTTACTTCAGACGGGCATCCCAAACACGTATATGTCGCAAACTCAGTTTCCAACTTTTCAATAATTCAAATGGTGTCTTTGGGACAACCTTGGTTGGAATTCAGTTTAATATATACACTGCCATTTTAAGAGCTTCAGTCCACAAGGATTTAAGAAGTTTGGAGTTACTTTACATACTCCTTACCATATCCATTAAAGTTTGGTTTCTTCTTTCGCTACACCATTTTGGTCTGGGAAACTAGGCACAGTATATTGGGTAACTATCCTATGGAAGAAACTTTGCAAATGGACCAGGTGCTTGTCCATCCTCGGTGTGTCAACCATAATATTCTCTACCTCTATTTGTTCTCACGATCTTAATTTGCTTTTCACATTGTTTCTCTACTTCGGCCTTAAAAACTTTAAAGAAATCTAGTGCTTCGTTCTTGTTATGAAGCAAGTAGATATACATATATCGTAAATAATCATCAATGAAAGAGATAAAGTATTTCGGACCACACAAGTCCATGTCTGGACTATAAATATCTGAATGTATGATCTCTAATATGTATGTACTCCTTTTAGCACCTTTTTTGGACTTGTTGGTCTGCTTTCCCTCAATGCAGTCCACACAAGTGTCGAAATCAGTAAAATCCAAAGTACAAAGTACTCCATCATTTACTAATCTCTTAATACTTTCTATGGAGATATGTCCCAATCTCCGGTGCCACAACATAGAGGAATCTTCATTCATAACACATCGTTTCATACTAGTGTGAACATGCATAACATTATAAGTAGTATTATTTTGCAAACTAATATAAAAAAGACCATCAGACAATGTACCATTCCTAACAAGATTAGATTTATAAAATAAACTGAAAGATGTTTCTAAAAAATTAAAGGAAAATTCAAAGATACAAGTCTTGAAACTACAATCAAGTTCCTAGAAAAACTTGGAATATAAAATGTCTTTTCTAAATTCAAAATAAAGCCATTACTTCAAACTAAATTGCATGTTCTAATTGTCTCTACATGCGAGCGCATCTTGTTTCCTGAATAAATGCACTGCTCACTTCCCACTAACTTCCTTAGGTTTCGCATACCCTACAAAGTATTTGAAATATGGACTGTAGAACCCGAATCAATCCACCATGTGTTATAAACAACATCAACCATATTGGATTCATAACAGACAAATGACTTCTCAAGCCATTTTTGAAATTTGGTATAATCCTTCTTCATGTGTCCCTTCCTTTTGCAGAAGAAACACTTGGATTCCTTTTTGATTCCACCTTGGGGTGGTATTTTACCTTTTCTCTTCTTTTTGGCTTGGTTTTCGTTCTTTCCTTGCATTACCATCAATGCACTTTCACCTATTTCCATTGTCAGCCTCCCTTCTTCTTGAACACACATGGCCAAAAGTTCATTAATTGACCACTTATCCTTATGTGTGTTATAGGATATCATGAAGGGTCCATATTGATGTGGAAGAGTGTTCAAAATATAGTGCACAAGGAAAGACTGAGACATATCAACCTCAAGAGTCTTCAATTGAGCCGCAATGTCCCTCATTTGCATGATGTGCTCAAGCACACCTCTCACAGTAGTGATCCTCATGGATGTAAACTTCATAATCAGGGTGCTAGCAAGTGCTTTATCCGAAGTCTCAAATTGCTCATCAATAGCCTTCAACAATGCCTTGACATTTTTATGCTCTTCGACGGAACCACGAATACCCGCATAAATCTTAGTCTTTGTGAACATCATACTGAGGTGATTGGATCGCTCCCATCGTTCATAAAGAGCAATTTCGTCCGGAGTGCTGGTCGGAGTGATTTCTGGTTCGTCTTTCCTAATGGCATAATCAATGTCCATCATCCCAAATGAAGAAGAATTCTCTCCTTCCAAACTTTAGTTATCACCCTTTAATTCGGGAATATCGCAATGAATATCAGAGAAATTAGCAGGTTGTGAAGCTGCATAAATTAAATATACATGCTTACAATTCAAATTGAGACTAACAAACTTAAATAATGCTTTACCAATGTAAAATCATGCTTCAAAATTATGAATCTAGTGACA
This sequence comes from Fraxinus quadrangulata, assembly GCA_903798255.1. Lineage (NCBI taxonomy): Eukaryota > Viridiplantae > Streptophyta > Magnoliopsida > Lamiales > Oleaceae > Fraxinus > Fraxinus quadrangulata. The sequence continues at coordinate 38,107 of CAIGRB010014790.1, forward strand.
TAAAACTTGCCAGTGGGCCAAAGTCCTACTCAATTAGATTCATGTATAAACCTTATGATAAAACTATCAAATCACGTTCCAATTCCTAATTCCTGTGGGTAATTAGGAAAATAATCTAATATTTTATCCTGGTTGATCATACAAATATAATAAAAATTCATGTGGGATAAAATTTATTATATTAAATATGATCAATCACAATTAATGTCTTTATTCAATATGTGATTCTATACAATTAATATATAATTTTGCATAATTAAAGATGTTGTGGCTACTTCTCAATTAATTAAAATTATATGAATCACTCGACATTTAATTTAATTCACAAAATATGCTCATATATATTGCACAAAATCGTAAGCAATATGAGCACAAAAAAATAAAGTTTTAACGTACTAAATTATTTAACTCAATATTGCATGTATAANTGAACACAAAATTTTAATTTTAATGTACTAAATTATTTTACTCAATATTGCATGTATAACAAAGCAATAAAAATTATACATACAAAATAAATAAATTAGCATATAAAACAAAACCACAAAATACATATTTCACAGCCTGTATGTTTCCAATTCTTGGAAATAGAGGATGACAAGAACAATTTAGTACATTAAACAAATCTACAAAAAATATATTTTATAACTTGTCTTTGGAATTGGAAACAAAAGAATGAATTTGTGCCATTAAAGTCAAACAATACGGCTGTCTCTGCAATGGTTAACCTTTTTTTTTTTTTTTATAAATAAAAGTCATCTTTAACCTCCAGTCGGGTCATTTTGATCCGGTTGCAACCCGAATAGAAACCCAACGGTTTCTTAGCCTTCCGAACACTAAAAATTAAGTTTCAAATCCCAAAAATGTTAGAAATCCAATTTCCTAATGATTTCTAACCTTATTTTTCGTCAAAACTAAGATTTGAAATGTAAGGAAAAATTACATAAACACTGCAAAATTTTTGAAAAAATTGCAGAGACCAAAATAAGCAAGACAGAGGTAAACATGGCTCTGATACCAACTGTGAGTTATATCTAAACCATCTAAACATGCTTCAATGATCTGGAAAGCATATGGTTCAAATGCGGAATAAAACGATACCGAAAAACATACCTCCCGCCATTGCTTCTCACACACATTCAAGGATTCGGATTTAGGTGCTTCTAAACCTGACTCAACCTCAGTCAGATGACGTATTTTTGACTGTAAGAGATTGAAAGGCTTAGGGACCCAACTGTTGGAAAAAACTGAATACATATAAGCTCTATCCATTAGAGCAGTTTTCAACCAAACAAAAACGTGGAAAAAGCAGTTGGGACATTATTTGAACATTACTCACGTCCCTATGAGATGGAAAATGTGGACCACATTGAGACTCGGTTTTGTTACTAAATTACCCAACTCCATGGGAAGAAAAAACTAACATTCACTAGGTGTCAGTGCTCTAATACTATATGATATTGTAGCCCCATTACATGAAGTAGGCCCTGACTCTTATCACTTTGTTCCTTGTTCTGGGAACTTGCTGGCCAAAGTGTGACTTGTTAACCCATTAACAAGTACTAAGAAGAAGTGGCTCATGCTCACCTCGACACGAACATAAATATCAGAATTCACAATCTAACAAGAGTTTGAAACCTGTAAGTATATTTTTTAAGTCGACGTGTTTTGCTATTTAAATTGATCTATCCCTTTATCCACTAAAAATCCAAGATGCTCGATGGCTGGACAACCATTTACTATTTAAATACTTACATGAAAATGAAGTTTAAACATTGAAACATTGTTATCTATTCAGAGCCTCTAGTTGTAAAATATTCCATGTTTTGTTTTACATTTTTGTCTTTAGGCCAAGTGAATATGGTAAGCGGTCTAACATTGACAACCTTGAAAGTAGTTTGAGTTTTCAAGGTCTTTCCCACAAAAAGGGTGGCAGTTCTCAATGGTTATACCTTTCATATTGTCTGCAAGACTAAGTTGTGATGCAGGAACGAAAATAGCTATAAAAACCATTAACAACAAAAGCACCAAACAGATTAAGGTGCCAGCTATATAGACACGTTTCATTGGCGTGTTTAGTATGTTATATTGGCCGTTGTAGACAAAAATGGGAGGCCTTTTCAGGTATGCTGATGGTGTAGACAAGTTGCTGATGTTTATTGGTATTTTGGGATGCTTGGGGGATTCATTGGCAGATCCATTGGCCATGTCTGTTATGAGTTCAGCCTTAGATGCATTCGGAAGTGCTGATCAGTCTATTGCCATAGGGGCAGTGAACAAGGTATGTTGAAGACAAAATGTAAGTTGAAAAATGTGTTTGCTCTCGAGTAGTTTAAGGTATTAGAGTAGTTAAAAGTCTTAGGTTCAAGTCTTGCAATCACCCATTTATTACAATTGTCTATGTGTCAGACCTTGAAAAATGAATCCAACCTGTACATGACGAACTAATTCAACAATTACCATGGAATTCTTGTTGAAACCTCAATTTGATTTCATTTCTACTTGTGTTTTTGTCCAGTATGCACTCCAGCTTCTGTATGTTGCTCTTGGAGCTGGATTTGCTGCTTTTCTAGGTATGGCAACTCTCTCAAGAAATTTGTGGATGGCTGTTTGTAGAGCGAATAATTCTTAGCTGCTTTGACATTTTTAGTTGAGCTATTAAATTGTATTCAGTTTCTATCGGAGTAAAAAGAGACAAGTGCTTTGCATTCAACAATTCAAGGTCTGAGATTGTATTAGTTGTATAAAACTGCAACTTCTCCAAGTACTATCGTAATTGTGCACCTGTTAACTTGTTCATTACATGACATATATATTTTAGTCGTAAACAAGATCAACTGATAACAACTTCACTTGATCACCAACAATCACGAAAAATTGGAATTCGTCAAAAAGTTCAAAATCCTGTAGATTGTTGATCATTTTCTTTATTTTTAATGATTGCTTTCTGCATTTGCAGAAGGAGTTTGCTGGACAAGAACTGCTGAGAGGCAAACATCTCTTATACGGACAAAATACTTAAAATCGGTCCTTAGACAAGAAGTTAGTTTCTTTGACAACCAAGATGCTTCATCGACCACCTTTCAAGTTGTCTCAAACATTTCTGCTGATGCCCACTCGATTCAAGATGCTATAGCTGAAAAGGTTCTTTAATATTTTTCGATTATCATTTTGCCGATAAACTGGTTTTCTTCCTCTTGTAGTTAAAGCAAAAGGCTATTTTCCCTATTTTCTTTTACCTGATGTAGATACCTACCTGTATGGCTCAGCTCTGTGCATTCGCGTTTAACCTAATAGTTGCCATCCTACTTTCATGGCGATTAGCATTGGCGTCTCTTCCATTTGCAATAGGGTTTATAGCCCCTGGGGTGGGGTTTGGAAAATATATGATGGACCTAGGAATCAAGAGTAATGATGCTTATGTGGTTTCAGGTGGTATTGCAGAACAGGCAATATCATCTATCCGAACTGTCTTTTCGTATGTTGGTGAGCATCAAACACTCGATAGATTTAGCCATTCTCTTCATGAAAGTATGAACCTTGGGATAAAGCAAGGACTAGTGAAGGGGTTGATGATAGGAAGCATGGCAACAATTTTTGCAACTTGGGCATTTCAATCTTGGTATGGGAGCAGTCTTGTCACTGAAAGAGGAGAAAGTGGTGGCCACGTTTCTGTATCAGCAATCTGTATTATCCTTGCAGGAATGTGAGTTCCTTTCCTTTTATTATGTTAGTGGTGTAGAGGTTTAAACTAAATACAACACTCAGAGATGAGTAAAAGTACGTTGCTAAACCTGAGCAAGAAAACATGCAAAACTGAAGATGTTCCGACACATTTCACCTTTCTTGTAAATTGCAGGTCCTGTATGAGTGCACTCCCTAATCTCCCATTTATCACAGAGGCATCAACTGCTGCAAAAAGAATTTTTGAGACGATTGACTCTATCCCGAAAATAGACTCAGAAAATGCCAAGGGAAAAGTTTTAGCAAATGTAAGAGGGCAAATTGTGTTTAGAGAAGTTCATTTTAGTTATCCATCAAGAAAAGATATGGTTATACTCCAGGGTCTCAATCTTCTCATAGAAGCTGGTAAGACGGTTGGTCTTGTGGGAGAAAGTGGTTCGGGAAAATCAACTATTGTTTCATTGCTCGAAAGGTTTTATGACCCCGTCTTTGGAGATATACTACTTGATGGGCACAGAATAAAAAAACTCCAGCTGAAATGGTTAAGATGCCAAATTGGGCTGGTAAATCAACAGCCAATTTTATTTGCAACATCCATAAAGGAAAATATACTGTTTGGGAAGGAAGATGCTACAATGGAACTGGTTATAAGTGCGGCTAAGGCTGCAAATGCACATGACTTCATCAAAAATTTACCAGAAGGATATGATACTCAAGTACGCCATTCTTCAAGCTTCTACATTTGATAGTATCTTTCTTGTTATTTCCCTCAAGTTTATAATCATTTTAGTAAAATCTCAGGTGGGAGAGTTTGGCGTTCAGTTATCAGGAGGACAAAAGCAAAGGATAGCAATAGCAAGGGCATTGCTTAAAGATCCGAGAATCCTTTTGCTTGATGAAGCTACTAGTGCATTGGATGCACATTCTGAAAGCATAGTACAGGCAGCCATTGACCAGGCTTCTCTAGGAAAAACAACAATTGTCATAGCTCATCGCTTCACCACTATCCGTAATGTCAACAAGATTGTCGTACTTCAATCCGGGAGAGTCATTGAATCAGGGTCTCATGATGAGCTGATGCAAATAAATAATGGGGAAGGTGGAGTTTACTCTGAAATGGTGAAAGTGCAGCAATCGGCAATAAATAATAAGCCTCCCGATGGACTACCTCACCCGACTGAGGGAAGATACCGTATGAAGACAACATATGCCCACAGTCCCATGTCCCCTTTCAGTTTAAGCAGGCAAAACAAGGCAGCTCTTTCCATTCACTCTAAGGTTCCACCAATTCAGAACAGTCCCTTGTCCACCTTTAGTGATTTTTATCTAAAGAATGTTGATAAATTAGAGAGTTCTCCGTCTCCGAGTCTTTGGAGGTTATTTCAAATGAATGCACCAGAGTGGAAGAGAGCCTTGCTTGGTTGTCTAGGTGCTATTGTCTTTGGTGCAATCCAGCCAATTCATGCCTATTTCATGGGTGCAATGGTCTCGTTATACTTCTTAGACGACAGCTCAAAAATAAAATCCCAGACCAGATTGTACTGCATCATCTATTTATGTATAGGCGTTATCAGCTTCTTTGCCAGTGTACTCCAGCATTACAATTTTGCAATCATGGGAGAAAGATTAACTAAGAGGGTACGAGAAACTTTTCTCGAGAATGTTCTTACTTTTGAGGTTGGGTGGTTTGATCAAGATGAGAATACAGGTGCTGCTGTTTGTGCAATATTGTCAACTGAAGCCAATATAGTTCGATCTCTTGTTGGAGATCGCTTGTCATTAGTGGTTCAGGCCTTTACAACTGTTGCTCTTGCCTTTTTGCTTGGGCTAATCGTGGCATGGAAAGTTGCAAGTGTAACAATGGCAATACAACCTTTTATTATTGCCAGCTTCTACTTGAAAAGTGTCATGATGAAAAAAATGTCGGAAAATGCCAAAAAAGCGCAAAATGAAGGGAGCCAACTAGCAAGTGAAGCAGTGGTCAATCACAGGACAATCACCGCATTTTCTTCTCAGAAACGAATTCTCGATATCTTTGCAGCAACACTGAAAGGCCCGCGTAAACAAAGCATAAAACAATCATGGTTTTCTGGAGTAGGCTTGTTTACCTCCCAAGTCCTAAAAACAGCTTCCGTAGCTTTGACATTTTGGTATGGTGGGACTCTAATGAACAAGGGATTATTAAGAGCAAAGGATCTATTTCTGGTTTTCTTCATTTTGATGAGTACCGGTAAGAACGTAGCAGATGCAGGAACCATGACATCAGATTTGTCGAAAGGTAGCAACGCCATCAGATCTACTTTTGCAGTTCTCGATAGGAAAAGCAAGATTGAGCCCAACAACCCCGAAGGTTACAAGATTGAAAAACAGCTGAGAGGCAAGATAGAAGTAAAAAGTGTTTTCTTTTCGTATCCCTCCAGGCCCGAACAGATGATCTTACAGGATCTTAGTCTCAAGATTGCAGCTGGAAAAACAGTGGCTCTTGTAGGACAGAGTGGTTCAGGCAAATCCACTATTTTCAGCTTGATTGAGAGATTCTATGATCCAATAAAAGGATCAGTTCTTATAGACAACCATGATGTCAAAAGCTACAACTTACGAGACTTGAGATCACATATTGCACTTGTGAGTCAAGAACCGACTCTTTTTGCAGGAACCATCCATGAAAATATAGTTTACGGAAAAGCAGATGCCACAGAAGCTGAAATCAAAGAAGCTGCAATTCTCGCAAATGCTCATGAATTTATAAGGTGTAGTATCATCATCCCGCTCCTTAACACCTAGTGCACGTCTAATCCTCGGTACTCGATAGAACTGTATAATATAATAAACTTGATTTTAGCTTCTATTTCTTTGTATACTGTCTAATACTATCTAATCCTCCTTACCTACCATGAAGTAAAACATCGTACTTCTGATGCAGTTCAATGAAGGACGGATATCGAACTCGCTGTGGTGAGAGAGGAGTCCAGCTTTCGGGGGGACAAAAGCAGCGGATTGCACTTGCTCGGGCAATTCTGAAGAATCCATCAATCCTTCTCCTGGATGAAGCAACCAGTGCTCTGGATGGTTTCTCTGAGAATCTAGTCCAAGAAGCATTGGAGAAAATGATGGTTGGCAGGACTTGTGTAATTGTCGCTCATCGTTTATCGACAATACAGAAGGCAGATTGCATCATGGTGATCAAGAACGGAAAGATTGTGGAAGAAGGATCACATCATGAACTACTTGCTGTTAGAGATCATGGAGCATACTATTCCCTAATCAAGTTACAACACGCTGGCCTCTTTAGTGAGCCACAAGTAGGATATGTAAAATCTAGGTGACTTATACGGGATCAATACATTACTTTTAACAAGTTTCACAGTAGATTTAACGAGTTGCAAGGCAACAAAAATAGCTAACAAGGGCAGATCCATCGAGCTGTAGCTATCTAACTACAACGCTATGCGGGAAGGATGTTTGAGTTCGTACTGTTGCACAGAATGACTTATACAAGTTTAATCTTAGTGATAAAAGGAAAGCTACATACCCTTATTACTATATTTCTCCCATCTAAAAAAGGAATACAAGATGGTAAGTATAGCTTAGCAGCAGCTTCAAAAATTAAGGTCTGTAAAGAATATTTAACTCCTCATTTTGTACCGCCTGTCAGGGGTAGAAAAGAGTCACCAAGTAACTTAAAGCTGATTCTATGAATGGTGGATGAAAATTCTTACCTTAGGATGAAGAGATTATGGTTTAACCCCCACCTCCATACTCTTCAATTTAAGATTGTTTATAAATTCTCAAGAATCCATGGTATCAACCACTATGTAAAGCCTTATTCATTAGCATCCAAACCCTCATCTACCACATTCACACATGGATACACAGATGAAATATATAAAAAGGAGAAAGCAGCATGTCAAATTATGAACATGTAGAGGTACGAAAATTGGTTATAGATTGTACACCATCACGGAAGAACACGTGTGGATCACCATGTGCTTCGCCAACGAACGGATGAATGCTCAACCTTTTGTGAATACTTGGATTTTGTGATGGCTAGACACCAATTCCAATGGCCCATATGATCAACATTATAGTACATATATCACGTGTCACAAAGAATTAAGTCGAGAAAAGACACTAGCTGAGAAAAGGCAAAGAGTTATGATCAGTTTGTTTATAGTATCACTTCACGAAAATTATTGAACTCATGTGTACACTTTAACTCTACACAGGCCTAAAAGATAATAGAAAAGAGAGAGAGAAAGACGTTAGAAAATGAAGTGCGTCATATCACTCATGCATCTATACTCACATGTTCACTATATTCCATTCATTGAGTATGTTGATATACGCATTCTACGAAAATTCTCATTTTAGAGATTAATGTGACAAGTGAAGCTAATAATAATGGTGCATGATGGTTGAGAGTATCATTGGCAGAGGTGTTATTTTGCTCGGAGACGTGTGTTAGGAATGACAAAAGATTAATTGTTTTTATGGATGATTTTGTAATGATGACGAATATTTTATAGAATTATTTTATTTTGATGAAATAAAGAGTGTGATTTTTAGCTACCACATTGATCTAAAGCTTCTGCTATTCTTTTGCTTTAATAAGACGTCAGGCTTTGGACCCCAACCGTCTTAGAGTAAAACTATAATAAGATGTCAGGCTTCGGAGCATAATCGCTTCGGACTCCGAAGGCCTATCCAATGTGGATAAGAGTTAGGACTTTGCTGATAGCTTCGGATAGGAGAAGTGACAACTCTGCAGAAGTTATGTCGCCTTGAATGTTGTTATCAGTGAGGAGTTAGGCTGTGCTCTCAATACCTCGGAATTGAAGGCAATCGAGGCGATTGTAGATACCTCATCGCACTGGAGAATAGATATTTGCGCGGCATGTTGCTTAGTTGACAGGTCATATTGGCAGAGGGGTAACACAACATGTGTCATATATTATGTTTGTAAAAAGATCCTTTATATGGTTAGTGGGTTTTGTAAGCATTCCATAATTTCAATAATTTTGACACTTTCAACTTTTATTCTAAAGTCTAATCTTAAAAACGTCTCCAAGCAGATACACCATACAATATGCTTAAACATGAATGTTCAGCCTTGTACTTAAACGAAACAGTTAAAACATAAAAATTTAGAAAATAAAAATGTTTTCAATTTTCCCCAGTAACCGAAAACGATTCTTTGTCCTTTTATGATTCTAAATGGAGGACAAATAAAGACCCTATTGTGCCAAGCAGGACGAAATTGAAAGCTATGGAAACCACCAATTGCAATTAGATAACTGCCCAAGGAAAAAATGCCGGCTTAATTTGGATAATTCATATTTCGAGTCAGTCCATATAAAAGAAGAATTGAGCAGTAGAAGAACTCATAATGCAGCTTCCACCAATCAACTTCTTGGGAATGATAAGTCATTATTTACAAGCCGAACATTAATACAAAGCATGTTTAGTTTGAATAAGCTTAAAAAGTTCATTTTAAGTAATTTTGAAGTAAAAAGTAAGCTTGAGTATTAAAATGGAACATTTTTTGAGCTCAAAAAGTTTCCGTATCCGTTAATTTACTCGTAGTTAATAGATTTGAAATAAATTATTTTGAAAACATTTTTATTTGAAAGTAGGAAGAAATAACTTATTTAGACATGTCACAAAACAAAATTAACTAAAAATAAGTGTAACTTATTTTTTAGCTTAGCCAAACATGGTTTAATGCAAAAGGAAATTGAAGTTTTATGCCAACTAGTGTGTGTGTGTGTATATATGTGTATGGGATTTTTGTTATGCAAAGCACTGAAAATGGGGAGCCTTTTCAGGCATGCTGACAGTGTCGATAAGTTGCTGATGTTTATGGGTTTTTTGGGCTGTTTGGGAGATTCTTTGGCTACTCCACTGACTATGTATGTTCAAGTGGAGCATTAAACTCATTTGGAATGCTGATCAGTCTATTGCCAAGGAGGTGGTCAACATGGTACACTTATTTTAATTGCCTTTTGGTTCCTGCAGTTTTCTGCTGGAATTTGGAATAGAATCATACGTAGAATTCACTTTGCAGATTGAGCTAATATTCCTACTATATAAAGGGTTCGAGGGGCTGGTTTTTGATCGATGATAGGGGATATAAAAACCTTGTACTCTTATTCTCTGTTAGCTCATGTTGCGGCAAACCATTATCAATCTGTGTGTTTGCTTTTCTTGTTTTTCT